>JAOEHY010014645.1:0-30621 GCA_025447955.1 Psilopsiagon aurifrons
GGCTGCTATGAGGTCTCCACGCAGCCTTCTCTTCTCCAGGCTGAACAGCCCCAACTTTCTCAACCTATCTTCATATGGGAGGTGCTCCAGTCCCCTGATAATCCTCGTGGCCCTCCATTGGACTTGCTCCAACAGTTCTATGTCCTTTTTATGTTGAGGACACCAGAACTGCACACAATACTCCAAGTGAGTTCTCAAGAGAGCAGAATAGAGGGGCAGGACCACCTCCTTTGACCTGCTGGTCATGCTCCTTTTGATGCAGCCCAGGATACAGTCGGCTTACATATGAGCAACTTGCACACCAGTGGTGATTGTATTCATTAAAAATGAAGAGAAACAATTTTAAAGCATCTTACAGACTATTTAGAATACTTCATTACTAATCAAATGCTGTAATGCTTTGTGAAAGATCAAATCTTTTCTGTTTTGTAAGTGCCAAGACATCACACATATCCCTCAGCTGTCCTGTGGATGTTACACCCATACGCTAGCATAGTCAGAGAAGGTGTAAGAACTGCATGCATTTTCTTTTATAGATCCACTGCAATGGAAGCAATCGCTTTTAAAATAGTTACCTTAGAGACAGCATCCTCTTAACCCAATTTATTTAAAAGTACCCTTCACTAAGCCTTCCTGCTCTACTTAGATACTAGTGTTATCAACTCTAATATTGCAGTCATATTTCTACATATTTATCACATTGTTCTTCTCCTACTGAACATCTGTAGATAAATACAGAATAGAAACTATATAAAAAGCAGTATTTAATCAAGAATTATCAAGACATCACCACTTCTACGCAGGGATAACCCAGCTAATCATACATATCTCTTAAGAAGCGTTAGGTAACAGTGAATTCCTGACAGCAATGTATGTGTATAGACAACCGTCTCAAAGGTTCTTATAAAGAGAAAAATATCCTGATTCCTCACATATTTTAGACAGATTGAAGCAGTTTCTTGGCTGCAGTTCCACTGAAAGTCCCCAGAGCTTTGCAATATCACACTAATACTACGGCAATATCGAAAACCTGCAAAATATCTTTAAAGCATAAAAGATGACACAATTCTAAGTTGCAGTCAAACATCACAATATTCTATTTATAAGAGGTGACTCATCCCAGCAGAAATAATTAAATATTGTAAACAGAACTTGGATTTGAGGGAAAAAATAACAAGAAAACGAGGGCCAGGCACTGCAGATCAGCTCAAAATCCTGTCACACTGCATGGAGCTTAAGCTATCTCATCAAATCTCTCCAATTTTCTTAAACAGTTCAATGCACTTTTAAAGCCTCCTTGTAATTGTTTTATGATAACCAGCCCACATATCCTTACACCACTTTGTGTAAATAGTCAATTAAAATGCAATGAAACAAGGAGATTTATCTGATTACAGACTGTGAACAGCTATGCAGGATGTCAAAAGAGAAGCATGGCACTTTGTACTGCTACCCTGAAATATGTATTTCAATCTATCACAAATTCTTACTGTGTATTTGCAGACAGTCAAGAACTACAGAGCCCTCTAAGCATCTTTGACATGATTTAATACAACAAAAATCAACTAAATTGAGTACTTCCCAAGGCTGAATAAAGACAAATATGAAATAAGATGCTCTTGCATTTACAACTTAATATTAGAACAAAAGTTTCACAAATACCTTCATTATTTATTGCACTAGCTGCTGGGAAAATTCTAGATGTTGGGTCTATGTAGTAAAGATGCTCCTAGTAAGCCCTCCTGGCCGGGTCCTGGATTTCACTGCTCAACCCTGCCCAGCTCAGGGCTCAAGAAGAACAAGGGCTCATCACACGTACCCTCACAGCTCTGGTTAACTTCCATTAACAACAACTAACGTAATCAAATCTGAAAGCTTACAATGAATGCCCTTCCTAGAGGTTCATGGAGTCTCATCACCCATGCCCAGGACATACTAACTGTCCAAGAGCCAAAATTCAACTGTTATCAGGTGACACAATGCTGAAGAGAATTTGCTCCCACCTGCAATCCTGATGGATTCCTGCAGTCATAAAGTCTTCTGAAGTGTCTTCTGAAGGTGCCCACCAAAATTTGGCGACCTGCACTACCACAGAATATTCAACACTTGCTTTATTAAGACAAGTATAGTCTAAAAACTGTTAAGACTGGTTCAATGCTACATCACCACACAGCAAGCATCAATTTGGATCCTTCCGAGCACCATCAGATGCACCAGTGACCATCGCTCAACTGACCCAAACCTATGAGGAAGTTATTGTCTCATCTGTATCTCCTTCCACAACCATGTGAGGACTACCTCAGCCAAAATAGCTTGGCTACATATAGAAAGCAATCACATACTTCCTCAGGATTCTCAGAAGCACCAAGTACATACAGAACAAATCACTGGCAGCCTGTATGGATGCTGTAGGGGTGGCCAAGACCTTTTTAGCCAAGATTCAACAGTCTTGATCAATGATGATTGATCAAATTGAGCTCAAGACCCCAGTTACAACTGCTCTCTACTCCTCCTAATCCTTTGTTGCCAGTTAGCTACAAGCTATGGTGACAGTACTAGTGAAGTGCTTGAAATAGGTAGTACCAAGGGATTCACCTCTCAAAGGATGTAACACACCAAAACGAACAAAGGGCTGTATATGAATGAGATGTTTAAGCTCTAGTAAAGACGCCTCATGGTTTCAGAATGCCCTAAATACACTATTAAACACCTAATTTCAAATTGTCTAACTAAATCTTCTCCACAGTTATTTTCCATTCTGAGATGCTGTAATTTCCTTCACATTCTTCTTATAACACAGATCTTAAACTTATTTGATAAGCCAATATAAGAATCTAACAGACTTTCACCCCAATCACTTCAAAAGGGTTGCACACATAACTATTACTGCAAGTAACTATGATCTCTGTGAAGAGCAGACAGGTTCTTTCCTCTGTATCTCCAATCCAGCCCTGGTGACGGTCGTGATCTGTATTAAATAAAACAAAACCAAAAGCACAACATACAAGGTAACTGGTAGCAACTAGAAGTTTAGTGCAGGGAGAGTCAGTTTCTCGGGGGGTGAGAGAGGGCTAAGCACCCAATCCCAATAAGCAACTTCAGATCTGTTCCTACTTAGTGAGTGAAACTCTTTCACACAGTGAAAGGAATGAACCTGTTATCAAATTCTGCAAGAAGCATAAGTTCACCCTGTCAAAGCCTGTCAATGTTACCATGAATGAACTCTATGCTTATGCACACAGTCCTATTTAGAGATCATCTTCACAACAATAATGGGCTAAAAGAAACTTCTAAAAGCAAACCCAATTCAACAAAAGTTAGGAAGAATCTCCTGAAAATTAACTTGTTTGCCAAAAATGTTTCAATGTTTGTAAGAATCATCATGTTCAAATGAAACCTACAGACACATCAACCTGCTTTTGAGACCTGCTGCATCTCCAAGATGAACTGGGCATATATGAGCACACTCGCTGCATCCGTTGGCACATGCTCCCAGCATCACAAGTCTGAAGATGCACTTCAGCAGTGTTTAATTTCAAAACAAAAGAAAAAAAATGCATGAAGAAGACAACATTTTCTGCCTTGGCATTTTAGGATGCATTTACAGATTATAATGCAACACGCTGTACTTGCTTCATCACAGCAAAAGCTGTGTGGCAGAGGAATCACACCTTCAGCTGGATCAGAAGCAGTAAGTAGTTAAGTGACTGTGTGAGCTAAAAGATACTGTCATGTGAACTACATCTGAAAATAACTGAAACAATTGCTTCTAACAGGCTCTTACATCGATAGTACTTCTCATCACAAGATTTCAGTGTAAAAAGTGAATTTTAAAGGGTACTTTAAAGTAATATTTTTTCCATGATGATGGATGCTCCTTTCTCATTTCCATCTGTTGCGCATTTTCCATACCAAAAGTGAGCCTAGTCCATTGGGCCTGTACCTTGTTCCCGCAGCTCTGATTTCTACACCAAAGCACATTCTGGACTGCTACTGCCTCAAAAAGCAGTTGAAGCATCCAGCAAGTTTCTCACTTTGTGAAGGTCTGTGAGATGCCAGCAGGAATGACTGCATGTTATGGATTAGCAGAATAGAAAGCATGTAAGAGCAGTGAAAAAGAAACAGGGAAGTAGAAGAGACAAACAGGGAGTTTAGGAAGCTCAGTTTTTTGTTCTTACTTCAATGTGAGCTTGGTTACATTAAGAAGGTTAGATACAAAAAAAAAAAAGCATAAGACTATGAACTAATTTTAGTTTTCTGATCCCTACATGGAACTAGCATCACTGACAGGTATTAAGGACTCATCAGGCTTCACAATCAAGAGCACGCTGAGAGGAGCTGCCTGATCAGCAAATAGGAACTGCCAGTAAGACGTGCCCAAAATCCTGCCCCTCTCCACAGCTTGCAAATGTTGTCCTGGAATTACAGAGTTATGTCCTTTATTCCTTTAAAGAAATAACAAGCATTTTCTTTCCCTATAAGCATAACAGAAGGAGGAGCTGGAAATGCTAAGCCACTCTGTAATATGACAACGGGAACACTCTTCTCTCAGGAGGCACAGACACTCCTTCCTACCAGCCTGAAATCCACCTCTCACCAGGCAGACTGATGATGAAGCTGTTCCCACTAGAAGACGCAGAGAAACCACATATGGAAAAGGAACTAACTACATGCCACGACCCAGTGGGTACACAGGCGAGTGGGAACCTGACCTGAAAGCTGACAATGGTTAAATAAAGCAAGCAGTTCTTGGGGTTGAACCTGATTCTAATAAGTGGGCTGTAAACTTATGTTCCCTCCTTTGCTGCCTCTCCAGGCCATGAATATTTAATTCTTTTATGCAAACTGGAAGAGTTGCAATGCAAGGTTAAATTAGACTAAATAACCTTGAAATCCTTTGTGAAGTTGGGCCTCTGAGTCAACTCCCGATCTGGAGAGAAATAACTTTCTTATACCAGTTCTACTGTTGCCTATATTTAAAACACTGTGTGGTACCCAAGACAAAATCTTGAGGTTGATTTTACAGAACGTATACCTTTGGTTCACCTTTCTATGCTAAGATCCATGGTTTAGATGGTTCAATTATTTAATGTTTGTGCCTCAATTTTAAATGCAAAATTCTCCCTGGGAAAAGGAATCAGCTACAGGATTCTCAAAGTCGTATTTAATAACACAGCACACACACATACTGGCATTTTTGCTGCTCTGTAAGGGCAAACTGAGCCTTTTCTTCTGCTTTATTTTGCTTCCCATACACTAGCTACAGGTAGACACCAAGGCAGCGTCTCATCCCTATATCATAAAGCAACCAAAACAAACAGGTCTGGAAGCCTGACAAGGGTACTAAGTTTCACTTTTAATTCTCACAGTATTTTATGAACTTCCTTTAATTCCTAACCCTACAAATGACTCGCATGGCTGGAGTCAGTGCAGAGAAGCTGTGTCTCCACGGTCAGCCTATGCAAAAACAGTTTCATGAGCGATCTCCAGAGGAAAAGAAAACAAAATTATTCTTCACCCTGCCAGCTAATCTTTGAAATCTGGAAACTTTAGATGCTTGCATTTTAAGAGATAGAAATAAGAAAGAATGTCTGAAAATCCTTATTAGTAAAATCTTTATGAGGGTAATGTGTACACTTATTGTTACAAATGCTGTTCTAGCACTTGAATGATTTGCCTATACAGAAAAATAAATATCCAACACAACTACTATTAGATTGGAACTCGGCAGTGGAGTAATAAAGTCATTTCTTAAATGCCTAAGAACTTGTGCAGACACTCAAAGGCTAACACAGTGGCACAAGTGATGCTGAATGCCACAGCACAGCTGCCTGTTACATCTTTCTTACAGGTCACTGACCACTGAATTTGGTCCTAGAAATTGTTTTTTGCCACAATGCTAGCAACACTAGGAATTCTACAATAAACATATTCTGATTCAGCCTCAAGATGCGTCACTGCCTCCCCACCTTACTAGTCTGTGCCAACTTGCTTCAGACTTCACCTGCTGTCTATAGCTCACAAGTAGGTAAGCGCTGAATCAGATTATCTCCTAAGGTCCTAAGCCAAGTTTACAAACTCAGCCTTCCATTTCTAATAGCATCAAATTAATTATTTGGAATTAACTGATCTAGTATTTAAAACAGCAAGGCCTGCTCTGTGGTATACTTCTTAAAGTCCAACAGTACCGAGCCAGCAACAACAGGAGGAAAGTTTTAGAACATTTCTCCACTACAGAACAACTGTTAAACTGGAAAAACAAACAAACAGAAATTGAAGACCACAAGTCAGACTCATCACTGTTGGGTTTTTTCCACCCCATGTTACAAAGTTACCAATAATCTATAACTTTCATTCATCATCTGCTTACAACTTTGAGCAGCATTGTTACTCTTGAGATGAACTGGGCTGCTAATGGGCTTTTACTAATCACAGGTGAAAGGTCACTCTCATTTAGGAATACACTAAGAAATAAACATTAACACATGGACATGACACAGTAAAGGTATCAGTGTTCAAACACTGACAGTGATTATATTAAAAGTCAAAATGTTTTAGTTCAAGAGAAAATATCAGTGCTAGTCACACAGCTTCCTTTCAGTCTTATTTGTAGTCTTAAATAATAATCCAAAGAGAAACACTATAAAGACAACAAGTAACCTCTACCCTACATTGTAGTTTTGAGATTATATATTAATTTAATAACAATTCTAATGACACCACTCACTGACAGGCTGCAAGTCCCAAATCCAAAGAGACAGGATTGAAGTCTCCCTTCTCTTTCCCCCATGCGTCCTCTCATAACTCATCACGAGAAGGAAAACTTCTCTGCGCACTTCTCTTCATGACTAAATCAACTCACCTTCTCGGCAAAGTAGCATTGCTTCTCGGTTCCGGCCGTATTCCTTGAAACTTTCTTCTAACGCTGTTCCTAAAACAGAAAAGCCGTAAGATGCCAATGTGCACACAAGCCAGAGAGCAGGGCTGACCCACTCCCCCCGCTACTGACCTGCCGCCCGTTCCCCCACGGGAACAAACTGGTAACTCAGGAATAGGGGCTCGAGTAGCTGCAGCAACAAGCAGGGCTTCCGAGAGCCTGACACCTCTCGTCCCGTCCCCGGCAGCGGAGCCGCTGTCACGGCGGGTGCTGCCTCACCTGAGCCGGGACCTGCCCGCGCCCTAGGCCGGGGCTCAATCGAGGGCAGGAGCAACCGACCTCCGGGAACAGGCTCAGATCTCCCTTCACCGCGCCCCAGATTAAAGGAACTGGGGCAAAGCGCTGCTCACCCCGCGCAGCGCCCGAGCCCCAGAGACCGCGCACCGGACAACGAACTCGGCCGCGACGTTAGAGGGAAGCGCGACGGGAGCAGAAACGGCCCCAACCTCCTCCTAGGGCCCGGTCCCCGCGGCGCCCTCCGGCCGTGCACCCTACCGCGCCGCACCGGCGCCTCGCGGCGGGGCCGCAGCAGGGGCAACCTGCCCCCCCAAACTCGGCGGGCAGAACGGTTGAGGATGGGGGGGGGAGGGGAGTCTTGGCGGCCACTCACCATCGTTCCCGTGAAGTTTAGCAGCATCGACCCAATGGCTCCAGGGTTGCCCCAGCATCGCCTCCGGGCTGGGCAGGGACCTGCGCTCCCCGACGGCCGCCATTGCCGCTGCGGTGGCGGCGGGGCCGGCGCCGCTCCCGCCTCCGCCTCCTCCTTCGCCGTGGCGGGGCCGCCGCTGCCGTTGCCTAACCGCCGCCGCCGCGCTGCGCTGCTCCCTCCTGACGTCACCCGCGGCCCGCGCCGACATTCTTTCCGCTGCTATAGAACGTAATGGGGGGGGGGGGAAGGGGGGAAGTCATCGGGAGCTTTTTAAGGTGGCGCCCAGCTCTTTAAGGAATCTCCGAGGAGATGACAACCAGCTTCAATGGCTTTTAACCCCTTTTCCCCCCTCTCCTCTAGGAATCTCTATAGGGAAGGCGTTCACTCACCTCAGCGGCGGCCCATGGGGAGGGAGCAGGGCTCCCATTATTGTACTGGGAAGCGCTCCCTTTCCTCTTTATTGCGCTAACAAAGCGGCGGAAGGGAGCTGGGAGAAAGGAGGGTTACACCGTCCTCCAAGCGCTTCCCGGCTCCATGGGCCGCTCTTTCTGAAGCCTCACCGCGACTCTACAAAAACAACGGCCGCATCACAACCCCGCCTGGCACCAGGGGGAAGGGGGGGCGGAACGAAGGAACGCGACGCTGAAGGAGGCGTGACACGCAAAAGCGGCTCCTCCCCTCTTGACCGGTCCACCTTAAATGCGATGCCTCCTTAAAGGCAGCGGAGAGTAGGAAACGAGTTCCTGTCGAGTGGAGGCCCGGCCCTGTTCCCCCCCGTCCAACGCTTGGGTCCCCAGGCGCTGGACAGGGGAGAACGGGGCCGGGCCTCCGCCTTCATTCTACTCCTAACCTGTCTCACAGGGGGATCTTGTCATTGGTATTCCACATTCATTTCTTTTTACCCACCAGCGTTTTTGTCGTGTTTTATTTGCCTAAACTTTGGGATAAAAGCTCTGATTAAAGGATGCGTTCGTGCTTGGCAACTCCTAGGTACGAAATTGAAGCAAAATCGAGTTATTTGCTAAAAAACATCACGGTTTAGAAACCATTTATTACAGTTTCTAAGCTATAGGTTCTAAACCCCTATTTATTATAGGGGTCTCTCTTCAATAGAATAAAAAATTACAGTAACAACATCAATTAAATTTGCAAAGGTTTCTGGCCACACTTGATGCTGCCGTCACTGCCAACATCGCAGAATCATAGAAAAGTAAGGGCTGGAAAGGACCTTAAGATAATCTAGTTCCAAGCCCCATGCCATGGGCAGGAACACCTCAAACTAAACAGTGTCACCCAAGACTCCATCCAGCCTGGCCTTGAACATTGCCAGGGATGGAGCATTCACAACATCAACAACAAATAGCTAAAAACTTAAATAAAAGTGACTTGCTGCTTCCTCTACAGGTTCTCAGCCCACGTGTAGTAAGTGTGAGAGCACAGGACTCAAAACTGATCACAGATCCCATATGTGTATTTGCAAAACCAGACAGCAGAAATCAAAGCTGTAAATAAATTTGTTTAGGCTACAAGGTCCCAGTTCTGCAGAGGTATGTATACATGCAGGCTTAGGAAAGGCTTCACTGGTTTCCTTTAAAGTGTGGAACCACACAAGCTGCAGATCATACAATCATGGAATGGTTTGGGTTGGAAGGCTTAAAGCTCATCCAGTTCCAACCCCCTGCCCACAGGCAGGGACACCTTTCCCAACAGCAGGTTGCTCCAAGCCCTGTCCAACCTGGCCTTGGACACTGCCAGAGATAGGGCAGCCACAGCTTCTCTGGGCACCCTGTGCCAGTGCCTCACTATCCTCACTGTAAAGAACTGCCTTATATCTAATCTAAATCTATCTACCCTGTTTCAGCTGTTTCTTCCCAAATTCTTCCATAGAGAAGATGCACAAATACAAGTTCATCAGACAATCATCATATAGGATTGGCTGTCATTGTAAGAATAGTTTCAGTGTTCCACTCAACTGATAATTTATGTCACACTTGGAATGGATCTTGTAGAACTGGAGATATAATACAGACTAGCTGGTGAGGTTTTTCCTCTCGTCTTGATCACTACAAATCTAGGTTAACTCCTTAATAAAAGGAAAACACCAAGAGATTTAGATTAAGAGAGCAACAATGACTCCTGCTGCAGACATCTGTAGTAGGGTTAATTAACAAAGGCTATCAACTTCTGGAGCTCAGCCCTGACCTTTCAGAAAATTACACTCTTAACTGTACTGTAGCTTCCCAAAACAGTGAAATAATTCCTCCTCCTAGTTTAAGCATGAGTGAAGATGTTTATGGAACTAGAATCTAAAGATAAATGATGAATGATGAGCATTACTGCTTGATTAATTATCAAACAGTATGCTTTGTAATATAGAAAGCTACTTAAAATCAAAGCTGAGAACATGACAGGAAGAAAAAAGTCAGGTGCTAAACAATTCCTGAACAGAGCTTTTTTGTGGTGTAAAAGCCAGATAGAAAAAAAAAATAATAATAAAAAAATCATTATTTCCTTCAAGCTTAGCTCTTCAAATACTCCACAACCGGAGTCTAACAACATCCATAGCTGAATTCTGACTCCAGCCATAGGATAAGGCACTATATTTTCTGTATCAAATAATCTGGTTTATGTTACAAACTTCACTCATACAGCTCCCCTTTAGTCTGGAGGAAGCAGACAGAAAGCTGCCTCAGTTTGGAAAAGAGTCCTTGATACATCCAAGTGTCCATCAAATTCATAAAGGCTTTTCCTATTATTTATTTTGCATAGATCATAAAGCAAAGACAATGATGGGTGACCAGACAGAGCCACAGAACACCATCATCTACCTTTTAAGTGATCAGATTTTACCATGGTTTATCAATTTAACATTCACACATCACATGGTTCTTTTCTTTAACTATTACTGATAGATGGATGTCAAATCACACAAAAATTCAGTAGCCTCATTTGGCAGAATCACATTAATCTGCCAACTACTTTAACCATCCAGTGCATTAGCAATTGTTCAGTTTCTAAGGTTGACACTCCTTAAGTTAATCAAAAGCACCTCTTGCTTTAAAAGTGCCAAGCAGGTAAAGCATACACCTCTGTTCTTTCATATAGCTTTGATTATCCCCTTTCTCACTCTTATTGTTTGCCCTTTCAAACTGGTTGTTACATTTTTCTCCCTCTTTCACAGCTTTTGTTATTTCTTCCCTATATATTCCCACTCAGGATCTAATTCTGCAGCTTGGGCCTCAGGCTGTCTTTCTGTAATCCTTCTTCCACTAGTATTTTCCCCCCGTGTCGTAAATACATCAGTATTCCAGCAGAAGGAGGAAAGTGGCAGTAGAATCATCAGTGTATCAGCTCAATGCACAAGACAGATCGCTCAGAGAGCAGGAACAGGGCAGATGAAAATGTGATTTTACACGGCCTGGAAGTGGAGAGAATTGTCTTTTCCCACAAACTTACCATGTTGAATATGTACTTGAGTTGTTTTAAGCATACAAGTTCAATTCTCTTAAACTGTTTCCATAGTGCTATACATGGATGCATTGATGATTTTAGGGAAAACCCCTGAAAATCCACCATGTTAGAAGAAGATCAGAATTGAAAACACATGTCCACACATGTAGGCTTTGAACAGAAATTATTATTACAAATCTGAGACATTTAGTTTAAGCATGAGTGAGTGATTGATTATTGACTGATTGATTGAAAATGATTATCACAAATCCAGGTGAGGAAGCTGCTCATCCAAAGCTCCCTGGGCAATCAGCAGAGAGTCAGGATAGTTTTCGGATTAGTTTGATCCTTCCTGGTCCAAAGCATTTTTGAAGAAGCCCTTCTCTTCCTGCTAGCCACAGAAGTAGTCATACATGACCATGTACATAAATTAGGCACCTGCATTAGGTACCCAAAGTTAAGTTGGATGAATCTGGTTAGAAGCGGGAAGAACACTGGTGTGAAAAGCACTGTCTAGAAGCCAATGTTCCTTTAAGAGAACATAAAGGGGTCCAGAAATGCTACAGTTCGAAGGGCTTAGCTGAGGAACAAAAATAACCTAAGAATTAGCATCAGGACTGAGACAGTGTGAGAATAACCATGAACTACTCATATGTGTGAATGTGAACAGGTATTCAGAGAATAGAGAGAAGAAACAAGATCAGTTAAGTCAGATAGACAGTGGGAAAGTAAATGTGAGGCAGGAAAGCAGTAGAAAACTGTGGATGATGTAGAGAAAAGCAGCCAAATAATGGGGTGAAGAAAGCATAAACAAAAAATGTAACACAGCCTGCAAAATGAAAGAAAGGAGTCAAGAAGAGGAAACCAATTATACAAAAAAGGAAAACCTACAGTATTAAACCTCACTCAATAGATTTAACAATATAATGTACATAGTTGGTGGTACTATGATTGAATGTATGCTTACAAACTGCATACAACAACTACTTAAAGCTGTACCTGTACCACCAGGTTTCATTCTTATTAATACATAAAGAAAAATGCATTACGGTAATCTGTAGCTCACCCTAACCTCCAGTGAAATCAAGCAACTTCTCCCTTTATAACTATACACAAGACTGCGATTCCCCAGAATAACAATCATGAGCAGTACACAATAAAAAATTACACAGCAAACCATACCAGTCTGTTATGCTTTTTCACCCAGATCCTGGCTTCAGGTTGATCTGTGTAATTTCATTGATGAGTAATACTTCAAAGGGGGAGTCAAAGATGATCAGAAGTGCTGGAATACAGCTACTTTAAATACTGGAATACGAAATTACTGTGGGTAACTCTTATAAACCACTTGTACCAGGGGAAATAACAATATTGTTAAGATTTGAAGACTTAAAGTATCCTTTTCTGAGGAAAACGAATGGGAGAATATAGGTCAATAAATGCAAGTAAATCTGCAAAGAATTCTGCATTAGGATAAAAAGGCAACAGATGCGCCTGTATGTTTATCTAAGCATTACAGTGATGACACTGAACATAGTGTAACATTTTTACACCCAATTTATAAGTCAACGTCATTGTCATAGGCTATTAGGATCTACAGTATCTAGCAAAACTTTGCAATTATTTCCTTCTTCACTATCAAATATGCCTTACACGCAAGTCAAATTTCTGCAAGAACTGATGACATACCAATCTAACACAGAATAATGAGTGTAAGGACTACAGGAACACAGATCTTTGCCCTGCATAGATGCCACTAAATACTGTCAATTCTTGAAAAGAATGCTACAGAGAATGCACTTGAGTAGTGACACAAAGTTTTAAAATCTTGAAGGGAAATAGGTAAAACTACACAAGATTCATCCAGTTAGTATGTAGAAATCAAACTAATCTTTATTAATTTTACATTAAGGTATTGAAATCACTATGTGAATTTAGAAATGTTAAAACCATTTCGCCAATCCAACTATGCAGATGAATCATTTTAATCAGAGGAATCAGAAATGGATATGACCTTTTAAATTCTCATTTATACACAGAGACTAAGATATTACAAATAGAATAATTAAAATACACCGCTCTTCAGGTCAGTTGTAAGAAAACATTAGCGCTGAATTTCCATTTATTGAAATCAAAGCACTGGGAACAGTTTGCTTCCCATGATTTAACAATGGAACCTAACTACCATGCAAGGTTTCATAACCCTGCCTGGTTTCTTGCCAGCTTGTCCATGTAGCTCCTTGGCAATTCATTGAGGCAGAACACCGGTTCTAAGCACAGCCCTCGGGACTCAGGAGTTCCTTGAGACTACAATGATGCCTACCTACAATGTGAAGCTGCCTCAGTCCTCACACCCTCAGAAGTTCAATATGCTGGTTAACATCAGTTAAGGATCCTGAGAACACTGGCACAAGGAAATTTAACTTCATACCATCCTTCTCACATATTGCTTGCTGCTTGCTGATGCTGCTTGCACTGACCACCTATGTAGCTAGTTAGCAACAATACGTCATACAAATTGGACAGGGACAGGTCTACTGGACTTGACAGGATGCATGCAAGGGTGCTGGGAAAGTTAGTTTGGAAGGTCATGGCTGTGGACTGTGAAATAGCTGGCAAACTGACTGAACTGCTGTGCTCAAAGGGTGGTAATGGCTCAAAATCAAACTGGCTAGGAGTCAAAAACAGAGCTCCTTGGGATATACCCAAAGGAAGTGTCATATGTGCAAGAGACTGTGACAGGCCGGAAGACGAGGCCAGGTTCAAGAGATGCGTTAAAAAACTACACAGGGTTCAGCAGCAGGCCAACAAAGTGATGAGAAGGCTGGAAAATTTAATGAAGAAATCTGAAGGAATTGGGTCTGTTCACCTAAAAAAGAGAACGCTCAGCCGGGATATAATCACAGCCTTCCAGTAAGTAAAAGATACTTATAGAGAAGATAGAGGTACTCTCTTCACCAAGTCTCAGATAACCACCTGCTTTCAACAGAAGGCTGGACCAGATGATGTCCAGAGGATTACTTCAATCTAGACCTTCCTATGATAATATGAAAACCTGATAGATGTGTGACCCTATTTAGTGACAAGGAACAAGGAAGTAGATAAGAACAATACCATGTTTTGCAGCCGGAGGCACTCCAGATTCTCAGGCTGCTGGAAAACCCAGGGAAGCATTTTGTTACAGAAAGTTCATATACCACAGCTTCCAATGTTACATATACATGACACACATTCCTCACTTCTTAAACCAGGTTAACTCGTCCACTTAAATACAGACCAGCTCCATGATAACTGTAATGGCCCTTTCTGCTGCAACCTATTTTAAGATCTATTAAAAGATTATTTGAGCAGAAAATATTATCCAGGCTATAACAAACAGGATTCTTCAAGTCTGTGCGTAAGAAAAATGCAAACTTAGAGTGAAGTCTTTTTTTTTAATGAAATCAACCAAAAAAATATGTAAAATGCTGAAATGATGTGATGAAAAAGAGTAGAAATAAATGTAAGGGAAACATAGAGAAAGAAGCAGATATTGTTTCAATGAATTAGTAGTGCCTGATAAAGCACTCTAGCACTGGCAGCTTTTTAACCAAAATGTCAATTTATTACAGTAGCTTTCTCTTTTTCCTAACATCCTGCCAAGAATGCTAGTTACAGAGAACAACCCCACTGCATCAGGTAACTGTACAGTCTTAGTTTACAATCCTACTTTCTGAACTTGTAAGATAACAAAATTGATGCACCTGGTATATTATAGTGTATACCAGAGCCTAACGGCCTTTAAATGCCTAAAATTATCATGGAAACTTGAAAATAGACAAAAATAATTATTCAGAAAATGGAGCTTAATTCTTCTATAATATAATAAATACATTAAAAATATTGCCTGTCTGCCACATCTTACTTCTCCAACTCACTTCATCTAAGTAAGTGAGAGAAACAATCCAACTTACTTTATCTTTCTGACTGTTCCATGCACTGAACTCCCTTTAGGTTGATTGTAAGGTAGCTGAATTTCCCACTGAAACATATATTAAACACCTTAATTTAAAATAAAGTCTCCCCACTGCATCTGGTAACACTTCAGACTTGCTTTGCAATCCTGCTAACATCCCGTTCCCTACACTTCTCACATCTAAAGTATGTGAATATTATGCTTAAGGAAAATATTTGGCTAAGCATGTCACAGTACCTTGAAAGTATGGTGAATCGCTGGCTTATCAATTGATCTTCATCTGTTCAGATTCTGGAAGCTGTTTCTAACTTGTACCTGATTAATTCTGAAAGAAAACAAAAAAAGCACTAAGACATTTGAAACCTTACCTCCATTTTGTAACTACAACTGTTTCTATTTAAAAACTACTACGAAGCATTTCATCAATTGTACAAATTCAGTTTCTGCAATGGATTTCAAAGGTAAGCAGGGAGCTGTTATGCACTCTTATGTACAGAACAGCTCTCTAAATGGGAGCCTGACATTACCAGAAAGGTATGCATTGGATGAAATCTCAATCTTCAGCCCAGTTACTGCACTTACATCAACTACTACTGACCAGACTTTCAAGCAGGCAGTTGTGTCTGTACCACAAGCTGGTTACACGACAAAGCTGGACTTTCTACCCAGGATTTTGCTAGAATACAGCAAGATCTGACAACAGGGGCTCTCAGTACAGAGTCATTGACATTTTTACCACCATGTCATAGAACGCAGCTAGCTAAAAATGATCCCTCACGTAACAGTCCTCAGTGACTAGAACTGTATTGCTGATGAAGGATTTCACAAAAGCTTGAGAGATGTATAGGCTGAGGCTGTCTTTCCCACGAAAAGAACTTTTATCATCACAATCAAAATCCTTTCATTCAATGCTTATAAACTTATACAGGAATCAAATGTAAGCCTAGTTTGCTCTGGCTGAGCATAAATCAAACCAAAGCCCTGTTAAAACATTAAGAAATTTTCAACCATCCTTGTGCACAGGTTATGTGAAGGGTCAAATAACTAATTTCAAAGCACTTACAAAAATCAATCTGGTGATTGTTTTTTGCATCTACTAAAATGTCACGCAGATAGATAGAAATAAGCCAATCTAGCACTGGGACCAGATGACACTTCAGAAAACTACTTTTTTCATCTCCAAGGATTAAAGTCCAGACGAGAGGAATGCAGTCCAAGAGGGCATGGAAGCCGCCACACAGATTGCAGCCTCTGCCCCAGTGGAAGGTGCAGAATGAGCCTGTTCCTGCCTTCTGCTGCTCCTCTGGGAAGGTGTCTACAAACTGAGTTCATGGCTCCAAATTCTTATGCATCAAGCATAAACATCCCTCCTCATTTTTTTCCTTTTCTTTTAAACTGCAGCTTAGCAGCTGACACTATCTTGCCTGAGATCACCTACAGATACATTGACTATTTCTAAGCTTTACTCTGCTCAGTGACATACCTGATCCTAAGAAGCACATCTGAGATTAATTATATTCCAGTTATTCCATAAAACCCAAAACTTTCTTGTCTTCAGTGGACAACACTTGAGAGCAGGATTATTTCCTCTTTTTTCTCTGCAGACATGTTCTGCTTTATGATTAATAAAACTCATGGTTAACATATTTCTGCACTAGTAGAAGTCTCAGAAAACATTGTATTTCCTTGTTACACACACAAATCTCATTGAATACTACAGAATAAAACTTTCTCTTCAACTCTTGCTGCTGCTCACTGGGAAAAGCAATGCCAAAGGGTTTGCCAAAAATCCATTTTCTCCTTCATTTGTTTAGGACAGGAGATCCTTATTTCATAGGGACCAACCCCTTCACCAAAGATCATTCAGCCTTAAAGTCCCAATTCCTCCAAGCATATGACTACCCTGCAGTGGAAATAACTCACCCCTTCATCTCTTCCCCAATTTCTTCAGGGGATATGAGAGTTGCATGCAAAGCGCTTTTCTATCCTGACATGTTATTTGTTACATCAAAGACAAGTTCCATGGTTTCATGTAACAATGAAAACAAAAACTACCTATAAAACAGAAGACCTCCAAAGACTAAGATATCTATAAATAGGGTAGTAAGCAAATGCAAAACAATGGACCAGAGGACAAAGGATGGATCAGCAAGAATTTTATTCTTATATACGAGAGATCAGAGCATAGTATGTCACCACCGTGAATTTTGCTGTAGAGATTACATCTCGAGTTGAGTTGGAAGGAAGTTTAGAAAGTAAGTTTCAAAAGAGTAAAGCAACAGCACGATGAGCCTCAAAAGAGGACTTTTTCTCTGGATAACGGGTGGCAAAGAGCAGGAATGATTCTTGTTGAGAAATTACAGCACGTCAATCACAACCACAACTGTCAGCAAGGAGTAATGCAGGGAAGAGATGGGATGACTGAGAACAAGGCAGGAGGAGTTCTCTAAACTTTGGTGCCCTCAGAAAGGGAGAGCTGGTCGGAGGACGGAAAGATGACAACAAGCAGCCAAAGCAGCAATCAAAGAAAATGGAAAAAGGCCTGCATAGGCATGCATTTTTAAACTAATGAAGCAGACTAAGCATGATGTCACTCTCAATGCCTGGCTATCAGAGAAACTTGGTTGCAATTGCTCTTTTATAATTTGAGAAGATACTGATATGCTACAGCAGAAACCACAGTCTGGCAGAGCAAAAGCTGTATCGCAGTCAAAACTGTATCGACACGGATGTATATAATAAAGACATAGTTACAGTGACTAATGTGTATTAGCCATTTAAGGGGAAACACATTTACGTTTCCTTTATCTTAATTAGTTGATCTGCAATTACAATTTTCACGTAAGTATATATGACAAAGCATCCTGAACTTCTTAAAGTTCAAAACTAATGCCTCAGCTACACAAAATCCTTTAACTCTTTCTTCTTTTAAGCTGTCAGAAATATGCACCGAAGAATGTGCCTGACTTTTGGAACATTTCTCCTTTGTTATCTACTAAATATCCAAATTTAAGATAAAGAACAATGTCTACATTTATATCAGCCATTATATAGGTATAATATCATTTATACAGTTATAATCACCTCAATGCTCGGCTTCATTTAGCCATGTTATAATTATGGGGATAATCTAATGACGTCTTATTCTTTCCCTTGGAAAAATGGGCACAGGAGGTGTGGGTGTGGAAAGAACAGGAGCTGGTCAACAAAAGGCTGGAGGCTGCTCTTGGAGCTAGCTAATAGCTATGGGGTACATCAGAGCAACTCTTAGGCTACTATACACTCTGAGAGGGTCTGAGATTGGTGAAAGAACTGTAGGCACCTAATTGTCCTTCCAGTTCCCTTAGGGAGACACAATTCATTACATCTTCACAAACGTAAAAATAAGCACCAGCTACACCCTTCCAATAGAGATTAGGTACCAAACTTTGGTAAATACAATCGCAAAATTGCAGCATCTCAAGATTTCATTTAGTTCCTATGTACACCAGTATAAAATATTTCTCTGAAACACAAATTCAACAGAATATTCAGTGCAAAAATACAATACAAGTTATTCTGAAACTATTTCAAGCATGCACAGGTATCTTCAGAATGAGAAGGGCCAAACCTCAGTAGTATCTTTGTTACCACATAACCTTTTGGATAATTCTAAATTGATAAAGATTGTAATATAATTGTGCACAGCAAAGTGCACTTGCGGGGTCGTAACTCTGACTCCTGTCCTCTTCCTTTGTCTAATGGCAACAGAAAAAGACTTGCATTCATTATTTTGCTCAACAAATCATGTTATCATTAACTTTAGCTTTATCTTCCAACATTTTATCTTTTAACTTAGAAACCTTTTTAGCAGCAACATTAACAGTCATAAGAAGCCTCTGCACATTACACTTCAACTCTACAAACACACAGAACACAGAACAGAACAATTTGGTTTCAGAAATAATTAAAGATATTCTGTAAGAAAGTAACTACTTGTATAATTCAAAACACCTGCACCTTGCAGTATGATTTATATCACCGTTTGAAAGTCCAATCCATAAACCACGTTAGCTTACTGCACCAAAATAAGATACATAAGGACAGTTGAAATTATATTTATACATTTCTTTAAACATGGTATTTATATACATCTGCAGAGAAGAAAAATACATGTTCTGCACTTTATGCCATAGCAGTATTTCATATCAATTACAACTTGTAGTACATCAGAAACACAAACAATAGCAGTTTGGTAGCAAGCAACAGAACACTGGACATGATTTTCCCCTTTTTTAAATGGATAAAATCCGGGTTGGTTAATTTAAAAGGGTGTATGAAGCAACACAGTGATGTTTAAAAGAATACACAAAAATACAATATAAATGTACTTCTCAGAAGAGAAAGGCACAGCTAATCAAGACAATGCAGAGTACATGATTACCCTGATTTGCAGAATTTATTACTGAGCTGCTCTGTTAAAGGTAATATTATTCAAACTACCCTGTCACAGTTATTGCAGATTAAAGATTTCAAATTAGCTCCTCATGTATATCATTATTATGAGTGGTTGCATTTTATCTCATTTTAAATTACTGCAGGCAGATGAAAGTTTTAAAATCTGACTCATAATTTAGGTACCATAGCACTAACCTTAGCAGAGATGCTGGTTCTTACACAGGTACAACACTATTCTCAATGTAAACAAAGGACACTGGCATGCACCCCAGGCTAAGGATGTCAGCATTTTTCCAGCACCTTTCTGACTGTTCCATTTTATGGTGATGCAATATGACCTACATTTTCAACGGCCAAAGAGAGAGAGAGAGATAGAAAGCGAAGAGATAGAGACAAGAAAGACAGACAGACCTTATCCTCCATTAACTATGGCTTTAACTGTCTCTCATGGGGATGGTAATGGGCAAGAACAAAAGCAGAATAACCTGATTGTAAATTCTGAATGAGAAACTCAAAGATAGGTTAGCATAAGAAATAGCAATTTTTTTATTTCTACAATCCTGTGAACAAGTCCACAACAATACCCTCAATGGGAAAGAACAGTGGAATCAATAATTTTATAATAAGTTGCCAGGACAAAGCTGCCTGTGATAGAGATGCATATTTTACCACCTTTTATTTCCCAGCATGTTCCTACAACTTCATTGCTATGTATCCCCTTTACAGCTCAAAGGGAAACACAAATCGTCTGCATTATTTTCATACTTTTTACAGACAGAGAAATTGAGGCAGGAGGAGTGATTTGCCCACAGTTACCTACCAGGCCCAAGGCAGGGTTGGGAATAGAAAGCATCACTCCTCGTATCTCTGTACTGTGCAATCTATTAGGGACAGTGATACCTGTCAGCCTAATATATAATTTTGACTTAACACCAGAATTATCTCTATCTTGTCTTTCTGACATGAGCTTCACACTGAAAGCTGTGTTAAATTACTGCTTTCCCTCACAAACGATAGTCCACACTTCTCAAACTGGCTCTGGCAATGCACTTGACAGTGAACTGTAGAACTGGCATAAAAATCCAATGGTATTTTTCATTATAAACACATAAAAATTAAAGACCTAATTAAATCTTTGGTTGCTTTTTTCATTCTTCTGCAACTAAAGCACATTTCCTTTCAAACATCAGTAGTTTTTCACAGTTAAGCTAGTACATTAAGAAATGAAAAGCGTGTTGCTAGCACTGTATTAAGCAAAAATTAAGATCTTCTGATTTTCACTTAATCTTTCAGTGCAAAAAATATCCTGCAGAGTATCTGCAAAGCACTTACAGGATCACAGCCCCTTTACTGATACTGGGAGTTAATACAATACACTATATAAATCCTTTTCATTGAAGCTGAAGGCAAAAACTTGATCTTAAGTATCCCTCTGGAAATCCAGAAAGACTCCAGTTCTTTCCAAAGAGTTTCTTGGGATTTGCACACGTAAACAAGACTGTAACTTGGCACTGCGTTTGCAACCAGAGATCAATAAAATCATATGTATAGATTCATTCCTGGGGTTTAACTGCATTTATTATAACAATAGCTTTCTTATCAAGCAGTATTCATCTGATTAAGTGAAACCATTATAAAACAGCAAGTGCTGAGAAACTGTTGTTCATATGCTTGAGCACTGCTGCCTTTTCTATCTGCAATGTTACATCAAACTGCTCAATAGCAGTGAGTTAGGAAGGCAAACAGCACCTGTACAAGGACAGGGAGAGAACACACTTCAAGCCCATCCTGCTTTAAAGAGAAGAGATAGAGTGGAGAGTCAAGAGACAGATGGTGAACAAGTATGAAGGAAAGGAATTACCTGTAAAGTCATGGGATGGAGTTTGGAAATTTAGGGAGGCTGGAAACTGCAAAGGGAGAATGGGGGAAAAGGGGTGGGGGAAGATACAAGGTCTTAAGCAAAAAGAGAACTATTTCTCCAATCATGCCCATGAGACTGTGAGGAAATCCTCACTCGATTAAATGAGATTACAGCCACACATTCCTTCACTCCTACTACCCCTGGCTGCACTTTGGTCAACCTGTTTTACTCTTTGAAACAAAATTTAGTGGAAAACTGGTATTTTTTCCATTATAAACAAAGTTAGCTCTGTTAACCTAGGACAAGAGTCTTGCTGATATAAAAGAAATCTCTTCACTATCCTCAGCATTACTGAAGCTCTCTTGTAAATGTTTCACTGCAACATTTTCTCAGTTCCCTTTATATTTCACCCTTTGTTTTTGTCTTCGTAGTACTTCTGTTGCAGCAGGGAAGGGAGAGAAGCTGAGGTGATACTTTTATTGCTGTCCAACACAATACAAATTCCAGCAAGAGAAGCCATCCGGTGCAGACACCTGTAGGGTCCATGCCCAGCAACCCAGACCGGCTCTTCCCTTTGCCTACTAGTGACTGCCACCTAGAGTCAGAGCACACTACCTCCCACGGATCATGGTAGTGGTAAAGATGTGAGAGGTATGAAAGAAATGTCAAGCCCATTCAAAAAAACTCAAAACCTCCCCATTCTATAAAGTTATAACTAGCTTAAAGAAATAACTTATTTGGGTTTCTCTTCTTACCATGCACTCGGCCCATGTCTCCCTGCTTTTCTCTGGACACTGTAATTGCATCTTGTTATAAACACTTCAGTTGTACATGTGGGGAAACTGTTAACATAGCACCACACTGCTTTTCAAGTAAATCCTGTGTTTCAGCCTCTTTGCTGAGAAACATGCTAAGAAACTGAGAACAAAATGTCACCATGAACTCTCAACAGTTACATTTCCTATTTTTGAAGTATTTGTATTTCTAAAGCAAGTTAGAGCCATTTCTTTTCTCTTGAGCTTTAAACTCTGATAACAACAGACAACTATATAACAGCCTCAGCATGCCTCTTGATGAAGACACTTGCCTGGGAAGATCTTTCACTTGACATCAGATGCTTTTTGGCAAAAGAGATCATGGAATTTCCAATGACTCTTACCTCCTTTCTCAACAGAAAGGATAATGCAGCCTAAAGAAGTCTGGGCCCTACTGACAACTAGATTAGCAGAAATCATTCTTCTTTAAGCACAGTGACACATAGTTAAGGTAGCATTTCCTATTTCCATAGCTCTGTCAAAATAAATGCACATTTTGATGGGAATTACTGTAATATATTTCTCAATGACAACAACAGTCCTGTACCGTACCCATACCTACTAGAAGCTGTCTTGGGCTAGAGCTACCTGTTACCTATTTCTCCCCAAGAAATGACAGTATTGCAGCTGCTTAAAAGACACCACAGGCACAGAAGCCAGCAGAGAACAACTCCTGAAGACAACTACACTGTTGGGTAACTTCAAGAAGCCTCTTCAAGGGAGCAGCACATTCTTATAGCATCCATCTCCACAGAAGAGCAACAAAGAGAACCACCACCATAAAAAAAGACACAGAACAGCAATTACACTCACTGATCCTAGCAGAAAGAGAAGAAAATGTAGGTTCCAAAATGGCTCTCTTAAGAGTTGTAACTCTCTGTGCTAGATTTAGTAGGACAGTCCTAGAAAGACATGATGTGGAACAGACTCTGTCGAAAGGCAATTACAAATAAAGATTTGATAAGAACAATGCTGTCATTAGGAAACTTATTACCTGTATTATTATCATATTACAGGTCTATGCCAACATTGGAGAAGACTAGTAAAGTTCAAAATCCCTTTAGAAGCTTGCAGACCAGGATGGGCTTCTTTAACATAAACATGTGAAAATAGCAGCTCTTGAGCTATTTCCTTCCATTTATTTGATGACATAAACTACAGTTACAGTCAGCTGCCCCTGAAAGGCTTTCACATAACAGCAGGAAAGAAAAGCTTTATCCGAAAACCTGACTGTAAATATTCTCCTATTCCAAACCTGGGCAAAGTGGCTGCAGCTTAAGCACAATTTAGGTACTTTGAATATCAAATTTCAAATTCATGACATAAAGAAAAAGAAATCTCATCTGTTTCATTTTAGTATACATGCACACAATTTTATTTCAGGATATTGATCAGCACCATCCTAACTTTACACACACACCAAAAACCACAAGCAGATCTCAAAAATGAAAGAAAGCCATCATCCCCCAACCCATAACTGCCAAAGTGACACTAGAATGAAACTGAAGTGAAAATATACTGAACCACAAAATCACAGGTGCACGCTTGTAGTTATTATTAGCATAGCTTTTACTCTCATCTCTCACAAGCCAATCTTTACTCACGTAGGTTATAAAATATATCCAAATTATCTGCCTTGCCTCCTTTATTAGTTCAATTCTCTCCCTGTATAATCAACACTTAAATTTCTCCTAAAATAAAGGCAAAACACAGACAACCAAACAGAACTTCTGGGGGTTTTCAAAGAACATTTTGGGCTTAATGTTTTGGGCACACGTAACCACTGAACCTGAAAACGTACATGTATACCTAAATAGGTATATACACTCACTTTACAGATGACATATTTTGTGTTAAATTTCTCTTTTTCCTATTGTTGGACATTAATTTTGCAAGTTACCAAAACAGTTTGTGAAGCAAATTATTTTATTCCACTTTTTTTTGTTGTTTCCCTATATTTTTCAAGTCCAAATTCTATCCCTGCTGGCAAATATAATTTGGAAATCACCAGGAAGACACTCGTACTTCTTTGAAAGGAATCTGATCTGCAATGCAAAAATTATCCTTTATGTTCTTTTGCACTTCTAGTTTGCTTTTATGAATTATTTCCCTAAACACCTTAGTCCCCACTCATCTAACACCTCCTGTGTTGAGCTATGCTGTGGTGTTCAGCTTGTCTTTCTGACAGCAACACCACCTCACACTAATCAAAAGCCTGGTGATTACAAAATTTACTCTGATGGAAAGAATTATGGGCATTAATCCCCTCAGGAAGGAGGATAGCTGGGTTGAAGTCTCCCACACATGTGGTGAGCAGTGTAGCGAATAACAGCTCCGCTAATGATGAAAAGGGAACCAGAACCATTGCCACCTCCTGGGTTTTGAAAGCAAAGATTGACCTTTGCTCCCTTTTTGAAAGAAAGTGCTTATGATCCTAATTTCAAGAGAGCATGAATCCAAAATGCTCCCTAGAGAAAGGTGCTTAGCCCTGGATAGAGGCAGGATTTAAGCACATTCCTACTTCAGCTACTGCATAGAAAACGTGCAGATTAATCATCTCCCTCAAGCTGCTCTGGCGAGTATAATTTTAATGAAACACCAGCAAATACTAAAGAATTTGCCCCCCTCCACCTTCTTGGAAACATGACCCCAGTGGCTTCAGCCTTCCCTTTGGTACAACTAGCTTGAGAAAGGTAAGGAAATGCCATAACCTGGATCTGCGAGTCTCTGCTGGAAAAGACAAGTCACTTTCTCGTTACAACAGTCAGAAATGAAGTTCACTGTTTTCATTCAACATTTGACACGCTAAAACCTAAACCTGAGCAGGCATCTCAAAGCATACGACCATGCCTCCAGTTATTGCTGTTTCACTGCTCAGGCTTGTAACTCACAGATCAGGGGATGAGAACGTACTTCAGCGAACCATGTTTTGTTAGAAATGTAAATGGTAGCTGTGCTTAAACACTACCCTCTGACAGAGTTACTCTATGAAATGAAAATAAACCACAAAATAATCCAAAGCAAAATATAAACCAAATCTAAAAGGAGAAACGAGTTTATTTATATAGAACTGACATTTCCTTCCTTTATCTGCTGAGATAGAAGTGTTTCTTTCAACATCTCTCCAAGACACAGTCAAGCTCAAAGCCTTGTAAGATGTCTACATCTTCTTTTACAGATGTGGATCACTTTTTAACAAAAATAATAGAACAAAACCAACTGAACCAACCAACTTGTATTAAACTTTGAAAAGCTGGCTGAGAGGCTGCGCAATACCTCTGATTCAGCTTTCTTAGCTGAGGCAAAGCATCTGGCCACGTGATTCAGAAAACACCACTCTGAAGTTGAGCAGGAGCTGCTTTCCAAAGGAGGAAATGCTTGTTTTCCCTTGTAATCTGTGTGCAAAGTTTCCTCAGTAGCACTAACAGCTATTTATTTAAACATGATACAAGTAAATATGGTATTCACAACTCTCCTATTGCTCATCCAATGTTTGGAGCCACAGTTAAATACAAACATTTATCATCTGGCCTGACACCAACACAGTCGAATTCTTCTTCTTAGTCAGTGTTAAAACCTCATTCAACATCCACCTCTTCCTCTGAAAACCCTGGCACACCACTGATATCTTCAGGGCACAATGTAAATGCTCAAAACCCATAAATGGAAGGATTGGGGAAGGATAAAGAAAAACATGCTCTTTTTTTCCATTAGAAAAATAAAATAAACCCACATTGAAAACATCCTGCCAACAAACTAGGAGGCTACTAGACAACTGGCTAATGCTGCCAAAAATCATTCCGAAAGGATAAATGTCTGCTTCCTCACAAAACACACAATAACACAGACTAAAATTACCTGACAGTCATTTTCAACCCCAGCATACAGACACCATGTGGGATCTCCAAGGCACTACAGGGGCAGCTGAAGCCTATGGTGTTAACCACCTTAGAAGAACTATCTGACCATCTAATCTGTCTAACAGCAGTTTCATGAGATACCTGCTAACACACCTTGACTTTCTTGCCAAGTGGAAACCTACCAAGTCACTCGCAATAGCAATCATAACCCAGTATGCCACTTCAAACGTCTGGTTAAATTAAAGCACCGCTTGACACAGATGCAAGTTGTGCTTCCATTTGCTGGGCACATCCCACAAACCTGTGAGCCCAGTTTTCTATACCAAGTGCCCAAATTTCCAGTATTCTGTAGTTTCACCTTCAGTTTGACAAGCTTTAGTAAGTTAGTGACAAAATGTACAATAATTGATCTTCAAGCTTCATAAATATTCAGTAGGATCCGGGTATAAAATGTAGAAAGCTGTGGCATAATTCCTGCAAAGATAGCTGGAAAAGGTCAACATCAGAATGCCACCTCTAAAATGGAGATTAACCAAGAGGCAGAGCCCTTACTTAGGAAGAATTATCTAAAAGGTCCATGTAGCACTATTTTTTCAAGACTAAGATAAGCTTTTGTCTCCCTTCATGAGAAAAGTAGTAATGAAATGTCTTTCCAATAAACAAAATATTTCCAGGAGTTGCATTTTACGAAGTGGTCCTATGAAAAATGCTGGAATTTTACAGGCTTCTTCCAGTTACAAAGAGAAAAACAAAAAAACAAACACAATCCTGTAGACCACAATTTGTGGTTCCATTACTATCTACTTTCTAAAGTATGGTATTAACAGTCCATTTAATCAGTCTTGGTAACACAGGCAGTAGACAGAAAAATTGATTACTGTTCCCATAATAAAATGTTGCATTTTAAAATTATTGCTCTTGTCACTACAGTCACAACAAGTATTTGCACTCTCTCTCATTATGTTGTAATTCTGTGAAAATTTGCTAGCTCTGCAGAAACACAAGGGTCCATGTTAGGAAAGCTTTTTACAAGGCTAAGAACCACATGGCTGAGTGTCTAAAAGTAAAATAGAAACCCTACGAGTTTTTGCCTCTATCACTCAATTGAAATATTTCAGGTTTATCTCCCAAAAGTGAGGGGTTTAAAATCTGCAGAACCAGACCACAAGTATCTTAAGAATTTTTACAGGATAAGATGACAAGCTCTTGAAACACTGATGTTAGTTTTCAGTAAGTGAGGCTAAAGAAGGCTGAAAAGAAAACCCAACACTCCAACATGACTTAAAACAGGACAACAGGGTGACATCAGCTTGATTTGGTCTTGCCCAAAATCATGGTATACAATCACAGAAATAAATGATGGTGGCAAAAAGAAATGCTAAACATAGGCTTACAGAAAATAGGTCTTGCTAAATAGAATTGGTATGGCTTTCTGACAAGAATATAGGTTGGACTGGATAAAAATACCTTGTAGTTTCAAACCTACTATACTTAGATCTCTGTAAGATTTAGTGCCACACACCAGTCTGATTTAGAAGTTATTCAACACAAAGAAAACTTGGAATCTCAAACCACCTCATAAATTACTAGGGAGGCTTAGGAAAAATATTTGAAATCCACTTCATCAATAGTTAAAGCTGTTTTCTCAGCTCTAAAATCATAACTGAGAGCCCGGAATACTGTAAAAAGCTTCTTCTAACTTTTTCTACAGTTGGAAAAAAAAATCGTATATACGGAGTTAAAGAAAAGGGGAGGAGGTATAAAGTCACTTCAAACTTTGACTCCCATAGATTATTTACTTTTTAGGAAAGAAAACTCCAACAGTAACAGATTTCCTCAATAAAAAGGTGTACTTAAAAGCAATTTTTTTCAGCAAAATAGAAAGGGTAGTAATGAAAAATCTGAGCCAGCTCCACACACGTGTAACATCTTGCAGTACTAAACTTACCTAGCTTATACTTCCCATATCCAGAGTTACCTGGAAACATTACAGAGGATCATTTAACACTTTTGACAAGGACAGGTGTGCAACAAATTATTATGTATAAGCTGCTTCAGGGTCTTACCATATTGCACACATAAAGGAATTTTAGGGAAGAGGGAAAACGACAGCACATTTAGCCTGGCTGTAAACCTGCACACACAGGTACTTATTCCTAAAGAGCTGGCACAGAGCAGGGTGCTATACCCTGTGTAAGACACTACTGCATGACTTTTCAACACTGATGCCCTAAGAAGGCCCAATGCTACTCAGCATTTCTGCCTGGCAGTTGAAGGATTATATAAAAGTCTGAGTCTGCACAGAATATAAGAACTGGCAAAGGACAAATAAATAACAGTTGGTCAAGCCTGCTCCAGAGATCCACGTTATACATGACACTGAATTAATGGGAAAAATATGCTGGTATACAGTCCAGCACAACACATACTCCACACATGTGAAACAAAGGAGTGCTTCATACAAGGTGGGGAACTCTACTTGGAGCAAATGGAAAGAAGACTCCAAATATATAACAAATACTCAAGTGTACAGAGAAACCCAGCAAGCTGGATCTGGCTTCCTGGGCACAAATATCTCATGGATATTTAAATGGCAAAATAGAGCAGGGAAGAGGACAGGCTACTACATCAATACATAGCCTTAGTTTCTTGGTGGTTTATTTACCAAGTTCTACTTCCCATTCTTAAGGAGAGAAGTTAATGAACACTGATGATGCCATAAAGCCCTGTCTTAAGAAAAATAATGGCTTTGATCTCAAAATTGTTCTTAAGAACTTCAGACCCAGGACAGAGATTTGTAAGAATCCTGTAATGGGTAACACATATGAAGACAAGAATAGCAAAAAAAATCAGTAGATATTATTAACTAATCATGTGTACTGCCTTATTCTATATTAATTACTCAAGGACTACCTATTTATCTTTGTTGAGAGTTTAATAAGACTATCTGATCAACACTGGAATGATGAACAAAAAGTGAGAAAAGATTATATTGGATTAAACGATAGAAAAGAGCACAAAAGTATTCTAACATGATTAAATAAACAACTGTGGATTTCCACTTGCAATTGTCTGCAGTTCAGATCAAGGTCTATCTGTGGTAAAATGGAAAAGGTTTAGAAAACAGAAAGAGCTCAAAGACAGGAAAGAAAACCAGTAAGTTTTTCATTCAGTCATTAGGACTGGAAGCTTCAAGATGCTTAAGGCTTCCGAGAGGTAACCAGTAAGTGAAGAGGGAAAAGCAGCAAAAAAGCACGCTGCAAAGACAAGTTCAGCCAGGTCTTCTTGTCACCTTTTGGCCAAATGTTAGGGCTGGATCACAGTGACCAAAGCCTTACAAAAACCAAAAGTTTTTGTCAAACCAACTATATTAAATGGCAACAAATTCAGAATTCATAAAAGTGAGCATTTTTAATAGTGCTTACATAGCTCATGAATTCATGACCTGTTCTTCAGGCCAAACTTTGTATAACTGAATAGAAAGTTAGGTTTCCACATAAATTATATCACTCACAAATCACATAATAATACATAAAGAATTTCAAGAACAGAAATCACTTATCTAGGTTTTCTATGTTGGAAACTCTTTATTCCCAAGCGTTCATGCAGAGTTTTAATGACCATTCCCTGCAATGCTTTCCCAATAGCACCTTCCAAAGAACCTCACCACTTGCTTATTGACAACAAAACACTGGCTTGAAACAATCTACAAATACTGACATTCAGAACAAAAAAGCACCGCATAATCACTGCCCAGCTCTAAAACCCAGGAAGCACAGATCAGAGCACATATTCACTTTGTTCTTTTCTCACCCTCATTTTCCCCACCACCCTAAGACTGTCAGTGCAAAGCGCTGAGCAGAACAAGTCATGTCCAAACCATAATGAAGAGGGAGTAAGAGGGTGTCAGGCTCTGGACGTATGTCTCACATACCATGACTTATACTACAGTAACATTGCCAGCTTTAGCACTGCCCAAGCATCAAAATCTGCTGACCAAGAGCCTAAAATTCAACACTTAGCATCGGTAACACTTAATACTTCTTTTCTCCAGACACGCCTACCCTTTTTACCAGTACCAGCTTAGCTTTTCAAGGTTGAAAGAAACAATTTTTGTTCTTATCCACTGCTGAGCGCAAAACTTGCCAGGAATAGGCCAGAATAATGATGCATTTTACACCATGGGCCCTGTTGCTTGTCTTCCTTCAATGATGAGCCAAAGGGCAGCTCAGGAGCCCAACCTGCCTCCTCCCTCACACCTAAGCCATGGTCACATCCTCCACACCCTTACCACAGAGCGGACACCAAGGGGCTGGTATTCCCACTCACTCTAGACACAGGGACCTTCCAGCCACCATGGTGGGTACTGCCACCCCTGAGGCACCATCACCTCAATCCTGGGCACCACAGGAGGGTCATCCATCTGCTCCACCATGCCATCCCCTCCATCACTGCAAGCTCCCAGGCTGTGCAGGAGCCCTGTGAGGGGAGAAGGGGCCGCCAAGTGCGATGGTAACAGCATCCCCGAGAGGACACTGGGAGACAGAGCCATGGCAGGAGGCCAACTCCAGCCCGCCGGCCACCCCGCCACGGCGCGTCGAAGGGCGAGGGAGCATGTGCCGGGGGCATGGCGGCGCGGCCCGGGCGGGGGGCGGAT
>JAOEHY010014647.1:0-12838 GCA_025447955.1 Psilopsiagon aurifrons
TTCTTCCTCATATCCAATCTAAACTTCCCCTGTTTAAGTTTGAACCCATTACCCCTTGTGCTATCACTACAGTCCCTGATGAAGAGTCCCTCCCCAGCATCCTGAGACCCATCTGACCCAGAGCACATCACTGCCCTCACAGGGATGGGAGGCTGCTGGAGGGGGGGTTTGGCCCTTCCTAGTTTGCTAGCACTTGCTGTTGGAGGCTGTGCCAATGCCACATGTCCCCATCCGCACGGTGAATGGCTTGGAGGAAGGCTTGGCCACCCGCCTGGCAGGGCTGCCAGCTCCGTGGAGTCCCAGCAAACACACATCTGCACCGGTGGTTGCTTTGCTGATGACCCCATAGACTTGCTACAGAGGCAGAGGATGCTTGGTGTGTGGTAGAGGCAGCGAGGGGAGGAATTGACTCTGCTCCTTGCATAGCTGCCTTAAACATCAGTTCACAGTAGGTGATGCAGTGGGAGGGCAGAGCCCTCCATCCGCTCCCACAGCCACTGATGGATGACTGCATCCCCACTCAGAGACAGCACCAGGGATTTCTTGAGGCCGAGATGTGTTTTAAATGTGCAGAAGAGCATTTATGGCTCTGAGGCCCGGGACTTGTGTGATTGATCGTTCCCACAGGGCTCAGGAAATGGAGCCGTGCTTTAAGCTTTGCTCAGTGAGTTTCAAACAGCTGGAAAAGGTGTTTGAATCCAGGATTAGAGGGGATGAAATGCAGCTGACCTCCAGCTCCAACCTTCCTTCTGCTTTAACGCCAGAGCTCACTGCTGAACCCATCTCCCACTGCACTCCTGCTCACTCCCTTTGCCAAGATCTAACCCCAGATATCCTTTAGTCCCTCCTGCCCTGTTCTCTGTCCTGCCCCTTTGGCACTGAGCAAGGACCAAAGTCCAGGCTCAGCCTTTGGTATGCACATGAAATATTTAACCGCCTGTCTCACTGCGCTCCGAAAGCTGAATCATCCACATGCAACTGCAAAGGCCCCGGGGTGTAGTCCCAGATGTTAATTTTGGTGCTTATTTGCTATTTCAGGCATGTTCAGAGGTGCCCGGGACAACAAATGCAAGGTCTGCAGGGCAGGAGAGTACCAATTGCAGCGGGGCCAGGAGCGCTGCGACCTGTGCCCAGAAAATCACTTCTGTCCCGTGAGTCCCCATCAGCTGGTTTGAGATCCCAGCTTAACAAATACAGCTAAACACACTTCAGTGAACACCTTTCTTATCGAGCCTCTGTCCGTCCACACAGAGCCCTGATGGACGGAGATGGTTAAAACAGTGACACGAGGAGCGTGGCTTTGTGCCACCCTTGGAGCTGCCCAGTCTCACTGGGCCATTAGGGGAATGTCAGAGGATGCTGTCTCCGTTAACAAGGGGGTTTGTATGGACACGGTGTGTAACAACACCTCCTGCTCTTCAGCCTCCTCTGAGTGACAGCACAGGGGCAGGCAGGTGGGGTTTAAGGATGGCAAGGTTCATTCCTGGGTTATTCCCAATGCTGACGTGTCCCCCCCGTTCACACGCATTACCTTCTGCAGCCTCCCCTGTTCAGTTACCTCTTCTCTTGTGCAGAGCCCTGATGTGAACCCGGTCAAGTGTCCTCCCGATGCCTTCTGCCCCCCGGGCAGCACGGAGCCCACGTACTGCATGGAGGTCTTCCTCTACAAGGCAGGGGACTCCTGCCAGCTCACCCCCCTCATGGTGGTGCTCCTGGCCATCTGCTCCGCAGGTAAGGGCCGCTCTTCTGTGTCTCCGAGGGGTAAAACCGGACACCCCGTGCAGCTCGGTGCCTTCACGTTGTGCCAGCAGTGCCCTGGGTGCTGTAGTTCATGTTCCTGGAAACCTGGAATTCTCGTAAAGGACTTTGTGGCTGCTTTCGGTGCAGATGGCAGCGCCTGCAGCATTTGGAAGGAGGGACACTGATGAATCTGCTCTGAGCAAAGGCTGGCATAATGCTGAACGTTTGGTGTGTGTATGGACCCCAAACCAGGCATTGCTTAACTGACCAAAAGTAGGAAAAAACACAATATCCTTTTGGTATGAGACTTCAAGTTTCCTAAAAGCATCCCTCCTCTGTAACTCTTGGTTGCAGCATCCAGCAGGGCAGGGTGCTGCCAGCTTGTGCACTGTTGGTTGTACCAATGCTGTAGTGCATCCTCTAACCAACAGAATGGACAGCCAGCACCTACTGAGCATGCGGAGCATCCCTCTTCCCCTGCTGTAATTACCTTGCTAGGGTAAGCCCAGTGGGTGGATGTAGCTTCCTGGTAGCTGCGCTATGAATACTCATTTCAAAGCAACAACTGTGCATCTGTAGTCTCAGTAACAGGAAAAATAGGAGTTTTGTAGCTTTAGGGAAGGTTCGCTCAGAGATAAGTTGGAAACGAGTAACTGTTAGTGCTGTGGAGTGCCAAGGGGCAGACAAACCAAAGGGGCAGAGGCCTCATCTCCTGCGCACAGGGAGATGAGCAGAAACCCAACTGTGAGGGCCAATCGCAGTAGTAGCTCTCTTGACACAAGGTTTTAATCTCACAGTCATAGAGGCCAGGTTGGACGGAGTCTTGGGTGGCATGGTTTAGTGCGAGCTGTCCCTGCCCATGGCAGCGGGTTGGAGCTGGATGATCTTAAGGTCCTTTCCAACCCAAACCCTTCTATGAGTCTACAATTCTATATGACTAAGTCATCAGAGGATAAGGAAGCCTTATATCCATGGGCTCCTTAAGCATAACAGTTATCTGCTTCCTGAAGACCCAGTCTCTAGTCCAGCTCACTGCTGTTAAAAGGCAGGAGTGGAGATAAAATAGATGTGTTATTCCCTGCAATGAACGACGAGAGCAAAGCTGCTTCTCCAGCAGCAAAGCAGTGCTGGTTGTTCTCACCAAACTCCTCTCCTGGCACCCAAGGAGAGGACTGCATGGGAGCACAGGAGGATAAAGGGAGGGCAGGGTCTGGAAGAGCTGTAGCTGCAGCAGCACTGTGTGACTGCTCGTCTCCAGAGGACTGGAATGTCCATAGGGCAGATGAGGGCTGTCTGTGGCTTGGAGCCCTGTGAGAGCTCTTCCAGTGGCCCATACCCCTTGTGCCAGGCTGTGGTCCAAAAGTCTGCCACAACAGACGCCACCTGAAGCGAGTATTCATTGGGAAAACTAGATTAAACTGAAGCCGTCCATGGAGGGGCAATGGGCCATTAACCAGCACCTCAGATAAACAGGAGCATTCCTCGGTGAGGTCCTGCCTTTTGCAGAGCTCACTATGAAGAGGGGAAAGGAAAAGGCCCGCACAGGAACCTGTGAGTATGTCATGGCCGGTCTAAGAGATCAGTTCTTCACCATGAGGCTGCCTGCTCACGCAGTCTCCATCTGGATGTGTTTGTCTGGCCATGGTGCATCACAGCGACAGATCTGTGCTCTCCTGTTACGATCAATTGTCCCTGATTATGCTTCTGCATGAAGGAAACAAACATCATCACAGTACTTTGTATTTGCCAGTTATTTCTAAGTCTGTGCCCAGCCTAAAAGTAAGTTTTTCTGAAAGTCCTGTGCTCAGCCTAGACCCAAAGTTAATCCAAGTTAGTTCTTGTGCTTCAGTGTAAGTGCTGAATAGAGCAAACTAATGCCTCAAAAAGACCTTTTAGTAGGATGGGCAACGGAGATGCCAAGGGGAAAATAACAGTTCCACGGAGAAGAGAATAAATGGGGTCAGAATCATACAATAGTTCGGGTTGGAAAGGCCCTGAAGATCACCTACTTCCAACCCCCTGCCATGGGCAGGGGCACCTCCCACTAAACCATGCCACCCGAGGCTATGTCTTGAACACCACCAGGGATGGAGCATTCACAGCTTCCCTGGGCAATCCATTCCAGTGCCTCACCACCCTTACAGGAGAGAACTTCTTCCTCATATCCAATCTAAACTTTGCTGTTTAAGTTTGAACCTATTACCCCTTGTCCTTTCACTACAGTCCCTAATGAAGAGTCCCTCCCCAGCATCCCTATAGGCCCCCTTCAGATACTGGAAGGCTGCTTTGAGGTCTCCATGCAGCTTTCTCTTCTCCAGGCTGAACAGCCCCAACTTTCTCATCCTATCTTCATACAGGAGGTGCTCCAGTTCCCTGACTACTGAATGATTTCATTGAAATCTGCCATTATTGCTTGCAGCTTCCAGCGTGAAGCTGAAATGCTGAAGTTTATTATTTATTATTCTAACTTACCAAATCCATTTGTGAGTGTGCTGAGGATGCATGAGAGAAAACCTCTTGTTCTACCAGAATAGTCAAGTTGAGAAGCCCTTGATCAAACATCACTTGCCATTTTAGCTTCCCATCTGAAACCAATGCTCTTCCTTCAGGTGCCATCCTTGCTGTATTTCTAATAATTCTGCGAAGAACACCAGAACATAGCAAGAAACTGCTGAAGTCTCTATTGCTGCCCAAAGGCTCGGGACAACACACAACTTATGGTGGTACTGAGCACACAGAGCCAGTCTATGCTGGCTGGTAGAGCAGGACATGCAATCAGCAAGCACCAAGGACATCTGTCAACAAGCACCCGCTTCTCTATGGCCTGGGACAATACACCTGTGTGTATGAGCAAGATGTTTAACCATGAGCAACCTGTTTCTGTATGGCTAAAATAAGCACTGAGAAATAAAACTCCATTGTTGAGTGGTGATGACTTGTGCTGCCAGCCCAGCTGCCTGCTGTGCTAAAATGGACTGATGAGACAAGACTTCTCCTTTCAGTAACTGGCTTCATTCACAAGTAAATACTTTTCCTCAGGGGAAAATACCAAACCAGAAACCAGTTCTGTCTCTCTATTTCAACAGTCAGCTCAACAAAGTGAGGGAGAAATGACTGCTTCAGTTACTGAGGTTCCTGTGATACAACACTCACTTCCACCTGAGCAGGAACTGATGTGAATGTGCCTCTGTTTAAGAATAAGCATTTTCCCCCCATTCTCAAACCTTCACCATTACTTCAAGCAAGGGTAAGTCAAGGAAAAGGATGCCAGTGTCCTTCCCCTTCCTTGCAGCTGTGGGAAAACACATGCAACTAAAATAGTGATTGATTCTTGCACTAATCTGTCCCTTTTGCTTCCTGCTGTGACGCTTTACACCAGAGCTACCAAGTGTCTCAAAGCTTGCAGCAAACCACACACAAATTGGTTTTTCTCCACCAAGCCACACTGATGAAACATGAAGCTGTGGCAATAACTTGGATCACTTTGTAGCCGTGGAAGATATGTCTGCACTAGACCTATTGCTTAAGTGGCCATATAAAGTTCTTTGTCCTGATGCTTGATTCACCTCCTACCCAGGAGAGCAGCACTTACGTTTGCACCAGTTTGCCCTGTGCAGAGCTGTGGCACTCCAAGTGTTATCCTGTACAGCCAGCCCAGTGGTTAAACTCCATTAAACCATGAAACTCCATTAAACCATAGGTTAAACTCCATTTAACCACTGATGTGGTTTGTGTTACAGGGATGATTTCGAATCATGTAGGTGTTTTGTGTGGTTGGTTGGCTCTTCTCTTTATAAACTTGTTGTTTGCTCTATTTTCTCTGTTGTGTTTTATCACACATGGTCCTCATGGCCATTTGAGATCTCACCAACATTCCAGGCACACAGAAACATCCATAGGCTATAACGGAGCCAATTTCAACTGTTCCATGAAATCAGTACCTTGAGTCTCTCAATCTTCCCATCTTTTTGCCTTCCTTCCCTTCATACACTGAAATTCACACATGATAGGTGAGTTGTGTAACCCCAGACAGACCAGCCAGCTGTGCCCCTTCATCACAGCATGTTCTTCACCAGCTCTTTGAGTGCTACTAAAAATAGTACCTACTATTGAAAGACCTATTAAATGCTTGGGAGGAAGCAGGTGATACTTCTCACATCAGTCTTTCCCTGCAGCAGGCAGCTGAAGTAACCCAGCTGGTGGGGGGTTAAGTGGCTGCTGCCCTCAGCTGCTCATTCTCCTGTCCCTCAGGGAGGTGTTACTGTGTTCCTAACAGCAATAATAAAAACCATCAGTTCTCTGCTCGCTCTCAACTGTGACAGACGAATGAAGGGATGGGAAGAGAGGTACATTGTCCTTTGTGGTCAATGAGGAAGAGAAGCCATGGCTGCCTCTGGCAGTGCTCAAGGCCAGGTTGGACACAGGGGCTTGGAGCAACCTGCTCTAGTGGAAGGTGTCCCTGCCCGTAGCAGGGGGGTGGAACTGGATGAGCTTTGAGGTCCCTTCCAAGCCAAACCATTCTGTGATTCTAATCTGGATAAGCAGCAACATGGATAGTACCCTAATACCCCAAACTGCTGCGCGACAACAGTCTCTCTCACACTACTGATTTACTAGACAGGCAGTATGATTCTCAACTGGCAAAAGTATGTAGTTTATCACAGGAGCAGCAAAAGGACAAGGTCGTGATGTACAGCACCAGATGACTGCAGCACAAGAGTGATCTGTTAGTATCAAAGCAATTTTCTGAAATGCTCCTAAAAACCCCAACTGTATCTGCTGTCAGATATGGGATTTTCCACTCACGTAGTCAAACCAGACCCAAGCAAAGAAGTGGCTGAAAGCGCAGTTCAAGGCCAGGGTGGACAGAGCCTTGCCTGACCTGGTTTAGTGGGAGGTGCTCCTGGCCATGGCAGGGGGGTTGGAACTGGATGATCTTAAGGTCCTTTCCAACCCTGACTATTCTATGATTCTAAGCAGTCAAATTCAGCAGCAGCACCAATGGCAGCTGAACGAATCCAAAGGACTGGAGCTGGTAGGACTGTATGATTCCAGCTCCAAGGCTTCATTAAAGCCTCTATAATTATAAGCAACAGAAAGCAGCTCTGTAATGGGAAAAAAGGACTGCAAAACTTGTCAATATCTGCGTGATGAGCAAAGGTGTGAACACAAGCCAAAGCACAACCAGTATCACCTCCATTCAGCTTAAAACATTATTTCCATGGAGTCTCTTAGGAAGGCCTGGAGTATAAGTTTTCACTATGGAAGAACAACCACCAGCTCCCTCTCTGCCCAGCTCTGGCCTTCTGTGTATCATTTGACTTCAAAACATGAAGAAAAAAACCAACTGCTCAAAAATAACGATTTGGAGCCATTTTACAAAAAAGAATTAGCAACTTCTTAAATAACTAGGAATAAATTTTAATATTTAATGAGACACTGAAGTTTCTCAAGCAGTCAGACATGGAATAACGTGCCTCAACAATGCGGAAACCCCCATTAATACGTCTTTCTTTCAAGGCATTCTGCTTTTCCAAGTAATTCAAATTAAGAATAATCTAAAAACTGACCATGAACACAAAGCTATTGAACAAAACAGACATTTAATTTGATTATTCCTCCTAGACTGTATGAAAACACATCTAACATATTCAACTGAAAATCGGTTCCATGCTTGCTCATGTGACAAACAACAAACTCTGAGTTTGGCTGTTAGTTACCAGGTATGGAAAAGACATCTTTCTACTTTGGTGGGCAAGACACTAAGACCATAATTTAATCCCACATAATGTGCCACGCTTGGATGTTATTTAGATGAATTTATAACAGAAAATCTTTTAGGCTGCTGAATGCTAAAATGTATTGAGTGGCATCATGAGAAAGTTTTAAGTTTTCAAGGCCGTTTCCCCTTGTATTTGAACAGGGGGAGAAGGAAAACAGTGAAACAATTTTTGTCTTCTTTTATAACAAAACTTCAGCCTGTCTTCCCAGTGCTGCAGCGTAAGCTATAGAAGACTTCATGAAAAGACACCTAAAAACCACCTTCCTGCTTCGGAAACTGAAGTTCTACCAGCCCACCACCTGAGTGACTTTGCTGAGCACATGGGGCTACATGGTCAGTACATATGAAGGGAGAACACGATCCACATTTCATTTATGTGATCAGCAGATGGAATGAATTCCCAGCAACTCCAAAGCAAACTCCTAGTTGGCAGTCTCAGTGATGCAAGGCTTCATTGGCCCAAAGAGTTGAGCAGTAAAGAGCAGAGGTAGAAGGAAGCAGGAAGTCAAACAGCCACTTGCTAAGATCTGTCTGTGTAAAGTTAAACGTGTGGAACAAGCGCTGAGAGGGGTTGCTTTGAAGGCGAGGGTCTTTAATTACCCACAGACAGATCTGAGATGAGTGGCTGTCCTGCATCCTGCCATACTGAATGTGCTTGTGAGCCCACCTGAGAGGCAGGCAGGGAGTTGTAGGCTCCGCGACCGACTGTAAACCAGCTGCTGCTACTGTGCCCATCCGTAACTATCTGAGACGGTGGCTTCTGGAAGTGGGTATCTGCCTCTTAGGACCTGGGGCATAACTGTTCCAGGGTGCCAGAGCTGTTACACCTATACATGAAGAGGAAAAAGCAACAAAACAACTAAAAATAATTAACAAATGGTAAAAGCAATGGAATGTAAAGGTAAAACTTGTAATAACTTATTTAAAGGTATTCTTCTAAAGCCTTCCTTACATGGTAAAGTATTCAAAGAATGGTCCCAATACCATCAAATTCCTTCATTTTGTTTAAAAGCGATACGGAAAAGCTTCCTGCTTTACTACCTGATCGCACTTTTGTCTCCTCAAAAATCAGACACACATTCATAATACCAGTTTCTGGGGTTGATTTTAGGCACAGGCCTACGCTTCAGTCCTGCTGTAACAAATACCCACAGCAGAGTGCAACTGACCCTCCAAATCCATTAAATTGTGATTTGTATTTAGCATGAGTGCAAGGCTTCGCAAACCACTCTCAAACACAACCATGGAACACTTCCCCCTGTTTGGAATTGTGCTATGTTTTTCCAAATCATTTGAAAGAAAATCAACCTTCCAACAGTGTTTATCAAAATTGCTTAAAAGAACAAAGCAGTTTGGTCACAAAATAGAAACCAAAGGGTTCAGGATAGGGCAATGCTACATTTAAAACCTCTTTCAATTAATCTCTTCTAATAAAACCAAAGTTTTTCCATGTTGGGAACAAATGGGGATTTGGAGAGTTCCAAAAACTAAATCTGCAATCAAATCCTGAAGAAATACTTTGGGAAATCAACATACACTTTCATGATATAGCAAGGCTTCATCTTCAAAAGGGCTACACAGAGCTTCTGCACTATTAGAGGCAAACTAAGCTAGAACATACACAAATTACTACATGGACATGAAGGCACACATTGTGTTCACATAGGTTAGATAACAATGGCACAAGTCAAAACTTACTTGTAACACTGCCTAATCACACACCAATGACATGCACTGGGAGGAAAACAGGCAAAGACCTTTTTCTTTACCGTTTTTTCCTAGTTCTAGTATTATTTCCATCAATACTAAATCTTGTACATTCATCTCACTGCAAGCGTGAAAACCTGGTGGGAGCAAAGAACTCAAAACCACATCGCTGACACAACACAGTGGTAATAAGAGAGGCAACAGCCCAGCACATTTCAGTCTGCCAAGTCAAGTAGCCAGTTTTACACAAAGGGTATCAAAAGGAACAGGCTAAACTTCACGTTAAAATTGTTCCTTATGTGCTTCCTCAAAAATCTATTTCACTTTTAAGTGGTCAGTTTGAATTTAGGTTTTGACCTTCAGTCAAGTGTCACCTTCTGCTTCATTCACGAGGGGTTTTTTTGGGTTGCTGTTGGGCATCTTTTGCCTTATCGCAAAGTGTAATGCTTGGGCTTCAAGCATTCCAAAGAAGCATTTGCCTCTGCATTTTACCTGACATTAGGGAAAAAAGGAAAAAAATGGAGTGATTTTTTCAAATACTGGGTTTTGTAAGAGTGTTTTATTATTAAAACATAAAATTCCTAGAGTACTGGGCCTAGATCGCAAGACAAATCCAGACTTGTACAGCTCTGCAAGATCAAGTCACTTCTATTTCATTGGAATGAAATACAGGAAAAAACAGTATAGGAAAAAATCTCTTAAATGTAAGACTTCCCCTCTCTGGTACAGGGTGTGCCTTTCCCACCATGTACTACAGTTCTTGGTGGAAGGGTATTTAAAACCATGGTTGTTCAAGCAACATTGGAGAGATACTTCATACGAGCACAAACGAATTGTTATGTGTGTGGTGATGGCGAGATACGCACCTGGATCATGAATGGCATTCAAGCACTTGCTCAAAAACACACAAGGCAAGCAAATCTCACTGGGACCACAGACCAAGCCATTTCTTACTTAAAAGGACTTGCAAGCTAATAACTTCTTTCAAGGATATACTATTTTAAACATCTGTTGGTTGACAAATACTATCTCAAAACCCCTACGTTTATGCCTACCTGGTTTGATTTTTAACCTACCTCCAAATCTGAAAGCATTTTGGAGCGAACCTTTTACATTCGTGACAATTCAAGTGTAACTGTAATGCTGAGTAACAAGTTTGGTTTGTCCTGAAATTCTCTGAACTATGCAGTTCGTTATCAGTGCAGAAGCAGCCGAAGGCTGCTGTGGTTGGCTCAGTGGATTTATAAAAACAAAATAAAACAAAAAATCCCCCCCCATGTATCCTTTACAGAATATATGTAAAATTGTGTCCTTCCCTGGTCATATTCACAACTTATCTACAAGATAGTGTTGGCAGTAGAAACTGCAGTCCATGACTATTTGCATTCAGCTCTCATCCATCTGTTCCTCTGCTTTCTCTTAGGCTTCAACTTGTTCAGTTTTTTGCGGGGTTTCTCAGTCTTCTGAGTTTCAACAGAATCCACCCCGAGAACATGTTCAGAGCAGCATAACTGTCCATTCAACATGGAATTTAGTACTGTCCCGTCTTGGTGTTCCTTGCAGAAAGAATTTGGGCAGAAGTGGCAGAAAGAAACAGAAGGTTTGCCACAGACATCACAGTGGTGCCAAGGACACTCCCATTTCCCTGTGATCAAAGACAAATAGCTCATCAGTGAGGAGTAAAACATGGCACTGTCTTTTAAAGAAGTATTGTGTTTCAGCAGCTGGACAACACGGGACTCCCACCAAGGCAAGATGAGACGGCACCTACCAGGGCTAATCTCAAAGATCAAAATGCTACATCGTATTTCTAAAGCACAAAAGACAGCAGTAAGTAGCAGATGGGACATCCTCTCTTCAACACAGCAGTTAACTTCAGCTAGAAGAAATTATTCAGGCTTTACTCAGTAACATCTTACACAACTTGCAGGCTTGTATTGCACCCCAACATCTGTCAATTGCGGCCTACGCTTACAATGCTTACTTGTTAGCTGCAAGTTTTGCTTAGGGATGGCTGCTGTGCTTTGCCTACCAATGCTCTTTTGCACCAGCCCGTTTTACCAGACATGGCTTTACTTGTTTCTGGGGTAACGGGCTTTGCGTGCCTCACTTCATATCCCACCTGACATGGCTGACTGGAAACAGGTAACTCCTGTGCTATCTCGCACTACAACCTCATGTCTGCTGACCTTAACACTTTCCCACTCACCGTGCTCCAGATGCTGCTGCTACTCTTTTGGCTTGAACTCAACTGGCTTCACATATTTCTGACACATAGTCTACTGTGCCAGGGCTACAGTGCTCCAACCAGGGATGTACTCAATTACCTACATTTGTAAAACAAAGAGCTCATTTTGCCACAGAGGCAGGAGGAAGGCCATCGTTTTGTTTCCATACTCAAGAAGAGCTCCTACACGATGCACTAATGAAGTTCTCACCATACGGACACAGTGTTTTCAAGCTGACACTCTTGGCAAGGTTTGAGCACAATAAATGAAGTACCTGCACAGGTGAAGATTAAGAGGCAAACCGACTCACCAAAGGGGCGTTTCACCAATCCAAGACAGGAGAGATGATAAGCCTTAGTACAAGACTTTCTGTCACACAACACCAGCTGGCCTCCATCACCACAACGGAAACAATCATCTTCGGATTCTTTCTTCCCTTCATTTTTCGTTCTGCGTCTCCGTGTTCTCTTTTTGGTCTTTTTGCCTTTTTCTTCTGAGGCATTAGTGGAAGAATTCTAAGAGCAAGAAGCAAATCTGTAAATGTCAGTTTTGCAAAGGAAAACTATTACCAAGCTAGAAAAACTGCTGTCATGCCTGGCAAACCATGCACACTTTGACCTGATGCAGGCCTGTCCAGTGCCTCACCCTACCTACCTGTGTTGGCATAAATCCCACATGAACCTTGTGAAAAGCCATCTTGAAACCAGATCTTGTCCCAGCAATCCCTTCCTAGTGGAAAGCTCTTTCACTGTCTTATCACTGAAAAAAGGTTTAATCTACCTGTGGCTAATTTACACCCATCTTGTTCTTGCATGACCAATCACTTCAATATCCATTTTTCTCTCCCAGTTGCATATACTCATGCTGAAATTACTACCCCCAGTCCCCACTTCTCTTGGAGGATGGACAGCAGAACTGTAGCTGTGGCCATAATCCTGGTAAGAATACACCAAACCTTACCTCTATTTCAGTCTGACATCCTGCTGCTTGCACTTCGACTCTCCTTCACCAAATCATATGAAATTCATTCTGGACCCCATTTCAACATCCCTTCCATCATTCCCTCCCTCTTATCCCATAAGCATTACCTACTTTCTTTAAAATTGGCCCATTCTACCTATCAATGCAGAGAGCCCTGCAAAACTGAACTGTAACAGTTCATTTCTTCATGGCTGGCTGTGTAAGTTGATCACAAACTTACGTGAAACCTCACTAAAACTTATTGTTAACAAAAACCAGCTACGGGAATTCTGGAAGCTTTAAGTCCACCCTTTAAAGTGCCTGATACTGCGTGAAGGGCCACATGGAGTATTGTGTGCAGTTCTGGTGTCCTCAACGTAAAAAGGACATGGAACTGTTGGAACAAGTCCAGAGGAGGGCC
>JAOEHY010014650.1:8148-25052 GCA_025447955.1 Psilopsiagon aurifrons
CCCCCCAGAAGCCCCTTTTGATCTATATTTCACCTTCTAAAATACTTATGAATAAATATTTAGGTTTTAGCAATTTGGAAGCAACATGAAAAGAAAAAATGACAGCATCGAAATCATCCTTTGGTCATAATGGCAGGAATTGAGTTTTACCTGTTCCCAAAATCCATGTAAGACGCTCCCAAATGTGACATTTGTCAGCAAGTGGCACATGGGCCCTTTGAGAACATTTTCTGTTTCAGACAATGGTAATTTGCATTGATTTTTGGAATGTTTTTACAATAATGATTCAATTGTGATTTATATACCTCAGTATTAAAGGAGTTATACTAGAATATTCCTTCAACGATTACTGCAACTTTAAACATTTGTGCATCTGTTGCTCCATTTATTTATTCTTTGAAGGAACATGCTGACCGCAAACAAAGTCACTGAATGTGCTGGATTCCGTTTAAAAAATTCCACAACAAATAAATATAAGGAGGCCAATTTTCTCTTCGCTCTCTACTGATTCAGAGGAATCAGTCCAAAGCCATACAGTTTGGATCTTCAATGGACCCTTCTTACTTCACATGGGTCCAGACTGCAAAAGATTCCTGGTGCTGGAAAGCATTTACTCACCAGAGAAGACTTTTTCCCCTTGTGCTAGTAGGTTATGCAAAGTGCTGCTTGCTTGTGTGAGGAAGAAATTAACAATCTGGCCTTAAAGTATTACTGGAGGAAAAACCATAGGAACTGAGCATGTGAGGAGCTATGGAAGTTAGCAAATCACATTTTGCCCTCACTTGTACCCATGAAAACACAAAGAAGCCCATGGGCTACAGCTTAGTTGAATGGCAGATACGTAGCTAAAAGTTCAGTCCCTGTTAGGTAGTCATGTGCCCTTTTCAGCTTGAAAGTGAACAGAAGTTAAAAAGACAATAAAGAAAAGGAAAGACCTAAGCCAGTATGTACATGTTAATTATTATTATAAAATTTAATTACAAAATCCTGTCACCATCTAATGAGGAGCTCCAAAATGGAATTAGCTGAGAGAATAACAAAGGCACAACCAATATCACACTTCATTGGGAAACTCTTTCAATGTGCCTTTGAAACCTACCCACTGTTTGGGGAATGTCTGGGTTTTCCCTGCACTGATCACTGCTAGGAAAGGCAGAGGGAAACCAGGATCTTGGTCAGCACAGTTGCCTGCCTGTTAAACCAGCAGAAAAAACCTTGTAGACCAGTCCCTTTAGCACTGACACAAGGCTCAGAGCTTTATTAACATGTTGTGCCTCTCTAGAGCAGTTGCTACCTGAGCTCATCTCCACACTGAGATGGGATCTGAACAAAGTCCAACTGGCTCACAACTGAAACAAGCTCACAACTGTCCTCACCACCATGGAGAGAGATGCTCAGAGACACACGTTGGTTATAGATACTCATCACTGTGGTATAACAGAACAGTTCATAAGCCATGCCATAGTGCTTCTGAAATTTCTCCTGGAGAGATTATGATGCTCTCCAAGAAGAAACCATAACTCATCTTGACATTGCATGGGTATCATGGTTTTGGCCAGACTCCTCACCAGGCATTGCCTTGGATATTCACTGACACAAGACGCTGAAGTTTAAACCATCTTTTGGAAGTTGCATACAAGCAGCCTTCAGTTAGACCCAATTCAGGCTATGAAAAAGCCATCAAGTATCTTTTTGACAGTGCCTGACCGTCTCTCAAGCTGCACCCATGCCTGTGAAGAGCTATGACCCTGCTGTCTGGTTTCTTGGTCATTGTTACCATAGGATTTGAGGGCAATAAATCAAAGATATGGTTTATATCTCAAAAATTGCCCCCCTATTATTTGCTAAAAGCTGATGTAGAAGTCAGGATGACCTGTTCATTGAAAGGGCATCAGTGCTAGCCTCCAGCCAGCCCTACATTTGTGTGCACAGGTTTTGCAATGCCAACTTAGTGCTGATTAGAGTGTCCCAGTAGCTTACTGGCTTTGGAGTCAACCAAGCTTGCAATCAAAATGCATACAAATTTTTAGTACCCACTGCCTTTGCATGTAAGTCATTACCTAGCTAGGGCTGAAATGAAGACATCAAGTTTTACAGTGACAGGAGATGACAGTGAGGATGGTCTTAATGAGGATGTTGCTGGAGAGCTGTGTCTGGCTTCCATTCATGACTGGAGATCTACATGGTACTTGGCCTCACTGCTGCTTTTTCCTTTAGTTATGTTACTGTCAACATCTCTTCCAGATGCACATCGTATAGAAGAATTATCTTGGCATATTTTCCAGAATCATTTTTGCTTCTTTCTACCTAGAAAACCAAACCAGTCTTGGTGTGCACAATATGCACCTGACAAATCCCCAAGTTACGTGTACAGGGCTAGAATGTAAAGAGATCATAAATGTGGGTTTAGGGCATGTACACACACTCTAACTTGGTGGCCAAAGCCAGCATTGTGAAACCTGTGTATACAAATGTAGGGGAGGCTGGGGGCCAGCATTGGTGCCCTGGCCATCCGCAGGTCACTCTGCTTTCTACGTCAGCTTTTAGCAAATAAAGGGGGATTTTTGAGATATAAATCCTAGCTTTTATTTGTTCACAAATCCTATGGTAACGATGACCAAGAGGCCAGCCAGAAGGGTCATAGCTCCTCACAAGCATGTGTGGAGCTTGAGGGATGGTCAGGCACTACCAGAAGATATTTGATTGCTTTTTCATGTTCTGAGTTGGGTCTGACTGCAGCAGGGCTGAGAAAGGTGTTTCTCCAACCTTATGCCAAAGCCCCGAGAATCAGTGTGGTATTTGAGTGCTGAGATAGGAAAACGAGCATCATCACAGGATAAAGTGTTCACTGACACTTGACTAAAGAATTAGTGCAATATTTCAGTAATGCTTTGCATTTTAAGCAAAATGACAACTCTGACAAGAGCGTGAGGAAATGGGTATTAACAGCACATAAAAACACAGTGAGAATATGGCTTCTAATGCCAGCCAAGGTAAAGGAAACAACTTTGTGCAGAAAGGGAAAATTTCTGCAGTTACAACACATATTTTATAAAGACAGGATCAGCACTGATTTTTGCTCATTTCCTTTTGACATTTTCTTTATTTAAAACAGACCATATTTTATACTCTTCCTCCACTCCTATAATGGATTCTATTATTTATTTTGAATTAGTCTCAAAATATTTGGCAAATTATGAGCTACTTAAAGGTGGAAAATCCAGACTATGTATGTAGCCAAATCTCAAAATTATAGCAGCTTCCTGAAGCTTGAAGCTTATCACCAGAAGTGCTCCCCATCATTAATCAGCATAAAATTTTGATGAAACAGTATTCCAAAGAAGGAAACTGTTGGTTTTAAGAAATCTTGACCTCTCTTGAAAAGATTCTAATTTTTACTTTTAAAACTGTTTAGAATGAAAGAAACAGTTGTGAATCCATTAAAGTAAGATCATGCCACTTCCTGATCGTGTTTATAAAGGGCAAAGCTGCCATTAGATTTAGTAGGGGAAATAATACAGAGGAATCTGGCATACTGGGAAAGATACAGGTTAAAACAAGCCTGTATATTTGTTAAAAATACCTAAAATGGGACTATTTCTTAATTCTAACATTTTAAATAGTATTTCTGAAACTGCAAAGTATCTGTGTGAATTTGAGTTACCTGTGGCAACTGAACTTGGCTGGTTAGCAGTGTATTTCCATGCATGGACATTTCAGGTCTTTTTGAAGTTATTTTTACAAACTAAAGAAGAGGACACTTACCTAAGACAAACAAGCTACTTTCAAAACAGCTAGGTTCTGAGAGAATTGGTTACTCATTAACAGCTAGACAAATAACACAATACTGAGGTAGATAAACTTCAGAAAAGAATCAACCTGTCAGTTCCACTGCGTGAAACAACAGCGAGGCCCAGATGGGATTTGGTAGACAATTGGCAAAATTATACTGAATTTTGAGGAGATTTGTGCCATTCTAAAAAGTAAAAAAATATCCCTTTTTTCAGCAGCAAGTGACAAAGAGAAACATCTGTGTTAAATAACATTTCTGGAGCAGGATGGTAAATGAAAACCTTTCTTTGAGAATAAGAAACAAGATCCAGTCTATTTGGAGCTGTCAGGAAAACAATATATTGAAAATCTTTCTTTTGGGGACAGAGCAAGTTTTTCTTGAAGTCAGCTTTAAATTTGAATTCCCTTGGGCGTTCTAGCTTTATTTGCCTTCTGACATCCCTGCACGTCCCATAATAATAAGCCTAATCATTTTATATTATAGATAATAAACCCACTGAAACTCTGATTTATTTTGATGACACAGCTAATGAGCAAATGTGAGACCCTGAAAATCCCATCTAAATTTCACTCAGATTCTTAACAAATTAAATGAAATGCTGCCAAATTCTCCAAAGGCATTGCTAACATTGAAATCCCATTTCGCTACATGATTGTTTTCATGCTATATGACTGAATGTCCTTTATTTTTCACACAATGAGCCATTAATTTTATAGAGCAGTGTTGTCAGAGTACTTCTGACTATTCAGAACCTAAATATCACACATGCTTTACTTCTTTGAATAAAGCAGAAGTCTCTGCCTTTAAACACTCATGCCTAGCACCCAAATTCTTTGCATGCTGTGCAGGCTTTTAGACCACGTTGATAGACAGTAAAATACATAAGACAAGTTACATTAGGATATTGCTTCTCAATCTAAGTACCTAGGAGTAACTTAGGACACACGTGTACAGCCTGAGTAATAGACAAATTCCATTTGAGACAGCATTTTTCTAAGTATGAAATATGAACCCAAGGCATATATAGCAATGAAACAAACATTTTAAGTAAAAGATATTGGTAATAACTCAACTCCCTCTCAGATGTCATATGGGAGCAAACCAATGGCATGCCATGAAGAGCTCTACCAACTTTTGCACTACCTTGTGGGTCCTTCAGGATGTGAAGCTCAGCCCACCAAGGAAAAGAATAATTCAAAATGGGACTGGCAAGGGAAAGAGTCCCCTTTCAGCCCAAATATAACTGCAGATACACCAGAAGTTGACAAGTCAGCTGCTTAAATATTATCCCTTTCACCCTTTGCCCCACACCTCCTACCTGCCTTTCCTAGGTCCTCAGCTTTATAACAAAGGTAGTGGAGACTGTTCAAGGGAAAGTGAAGAGAAACCTTACCGGTACTACTGGGAAGCATACGAAGGCTGTCAAATTCCAGCATGGTATAAGAAGAGTCCAAGGAGTCAACGTAATCTGGCATATCCATGTCCATGATGGGCTGACAAAGCTTCATTATTACTTGTCAACAGCAAGCGAAGCAGCAAAACACAGCCAAACTGTCAATCACGGTCAAGATTTCCTCTGCAAAGAGACACCCCAGGCCTTACAATGACAAATCATTACCCAGCTCTGCCCGCAGTCCCCTCCCCGTGCCAAGAGAGAAGGGATAAACCCGTTCCCTCTTGCGCTTACAGTCCCCTCCCTTCCCGAGGTGCATCTGTGCTCTCTCGGTCCTGATCATATGATATAGATAAGGCCTAGACTCAAGCGACTTGGATTGCATCTTTGGGTCAATACAGCCTGTTTTATGGCTGTTCCTGCACAAACATTTTGAGAAGGGCTGCAAGAGGAGTTTGCACACATCTGCTCTTCTTCCGGGACAAAGCAGTGGTCACATCAAATAATACTTGTGCCAATGTCACCTTGCTCAGCTACCAGCTCTTGGGAAAAGACCAAATGATGTCACTTGCAACTGATGAAGACAAGTCCGTGTCACAACTGGATGAAGAGCATCAAGACTGAGAACATGAGAAATAGCCATGAGACACCAAAGGTGCTGCACACCGGTTCACACCTTGAGCTACTACTATAGGAGTAAAAATCAGTCTTCATTACAGCCACACAGGCAGAGAGGAGGTGACTTATCCCACCCACTGTCCCTGTCACCTGTGTCTTCTCCTTCCTGACTCCAAGCAGCCCAATCTCCCAGATTTCCCATTGAGAAGGGGTTCTGTTTTGGTTGTGGGATGTTAGGGCAGAAGGTTTCAAGCTGTGGCAAGATGATGAGAATGGAAAAGACTGTAAGGAACCAGGCAGATTCTGTTGCAGATGTGTGGTGTTGCATTTCATGTTGACACCTGCCTGGCTTTTCTGGAAAAGGCCTGTATTATGGAAATACAATTCCAACTTTTACCCACAGGACTCTGGTGGTTTTCTTTTTAATTTACTGACTTTTGCACAGTTCTTTCCTTGTTAGTACTCATGAACTGTACTGCAAAAGACCGGAAATAAAACACGGTCATGCAAAGTGATACAGCTTGAAGTGCTTGGCTTATTCCTGGTTTCATCTTTCACATGCTTTCCCTGACATTACAGTTCCCTCTCCAGTGACGTTGATTTGTGTCAGAGGGTCTTTCCTTTCCATGAGCTGTTCTGAGAGATCCAGTTCAACATCCTGTTGAATCTGGAGGAAAAGAAGAGTCTTGAGAAATAAGGAGAAGAGTTGCCAGAAGAGGAGCTTTGGCCAAAAGAAGAGGATTGCCAGACTGCCTGAACTCTCACTGAACCGAGAAGTTGGGCAGCCTCATGTATCCTAGCAATCTTCAAATAGCATGAAGTGCGCCAAAACTGAGTTTTGAAATATCTTGGATATACTCGGTTTTATTTCATTCCCCTTTGACTTCTTTTTTCAATTGATCTTTTCCATATCCTGCGAACTTACAGTGGATACTGCAATGGGTTAATTCTAGATAGGCTTTTATCCTATAAAGATTGGGTGCAGGAACACTTAGCTTTATTTTCTTATCATTTCTGAGGCATAAAATAATTTCATGTGCCATAGATATCTTTTTTTCCTCTTTCCTTTTTTAAGAACATGTTGTAACTAGTGGTGTGCAAATGACTCTTTGGTTAGATAAGATGTTATGTTTTTATCCTTGGACTATGTCCCCAGCCTTTTGGTAATGCCAGCATCAGCTAAGTTAGTATCTGATTAGTAGTTCTTGCCTCTTACTCAATATCAGTACTGATTATGCCTATTAATCTAGAGCATTATTTTTAACTGAGCTATAGGCAAAATCCTGCCTGATTCTCAGCACTCTATGACTATCACAACTACGACTTCTCCTTTCCTACAGTCCCAGGGGAGTTTGTATGTGTTTCTCACCTTCAAAATATTGGCATTCACCATGCTTTTGGGCAGCTGTGGTCCAGAGGGAAGAAATCTGTGCTCCTGAACTGATAACATTGGCTTTAGAGACCTCTCAAAGTTCTTGATCTCTCAGTCCAAAGTGAAGACTAAGGCTTTTTTCCAAAGAAAGCTGGGCGATGAGGATGTGCTTGGACAATTTTCCTTCTGGGAATGAGAAAAGGGCATTGGGAATGAGAAAAAGGTATTGAGAATGACAGAAGGTTATAGAGCAAATTTTGTGGTTCAGAACCAGATCTCAACATCACACCCATGCTGATAATCAGGACTGACTTCTTAGGGAAGGTGGTGTTGGAGTGATTCTATGCAGCATCTCTATCTATTTCAAGCAGATGTCAGTGCCCTCTTCCAAACTATTTCAGCACAAAAGCAGCCATGAAGAATACCAAAAGTTTGCTGAATATTGAACAGTGTCTTCATTTGCATCTCCTGGCTTTCTTGTATCACTTTCTGAGTCACAGCTGCAACTCAGCTGTGACCTATTCTAGGCTGTGACTGAGTTTTATTGACATCATGAGAAGTCTAGCTCACTTTTAGGTGTCCTAACATCAGCTCAGAACTGTTCATTATCACAATGAAGTAGACACCTGTCCCAGCCAAGAGCCAGAAATCTCTTGCTGTTTTCATCACCTTGTGTGGGTGAATTACATACAGAGATAACGGCATTTCTTGCGAAACACCTTGTTGGTCTTCCAGTGAGGGGGCAGGACTGGGGGTGTTTGTCCTTCCATTGGGTGTTTGAGTGTTGACTCATTTGCACAGGAAGCTTAGGCGTCTGGGTAACCAAAGGCAAAACTGGAGGGTATCCCAGAGTCTTCTCAGGTTGCAAATTGATGTCAGTCCTCTTCCATGTGGACATAATCCTCTTTTTAATATATTTTCTATTTATTCTTTTTTTGACTCAGTGAGGCTGGATATAGCTGGAGGGTGCAGGGGAAAAGGGAGAAAGGGAGAAAAAAAATAGGGTTATGCTTAATAAAAATAGTATGAATGTGCAAAGACAGCGCTCTGGGAATAAATCAATATGGTTTCTCATCTGTACTGCAGAGAGGACAGAGGGCAGGCTTTGTCGAAACACATGGTACCAATAAGACAACGTGCTCATTCCTAGAAATCAAATCTGGATGCTTTTGGGAGTACTTGTTAGACAAGATGAAGTACAGAAAAGATAAGAACTCTTTGATTAATTAAGAGAGAGCACAGATCACTGCAAGCAAGCCATCAAAACAACATTTCTTTGGCAAGGTAAGTGGTGGTAGAAGATGTTTGCAAGTTATGGCAACTGCACATTGATCTCTGGAGGCTGTTTTTTAAAGGAAAATAACTCTGTTTTGCATATGGGGAGAGGTGTCTGAGACACTAAAACCTAACAAAAGACTTGTTGCTGTGCAAATGATGAGGCAAACTTAACACACTAACTGTACTTTTGGCACAAAAGTTTTCCTCTTTTATTCTTGGAAGTACATTTTAAAGTCCTACTGCTGTTTTGATTATTTTCTCCACTTGAAATGCATCAATAATTATACTCTTTCCTGAGCCTGAAGGAGTTAGTGTTCAGATGGCTCACAGGTACCAGAAGCAACAGTAGCCATGAAATTACCTACTTGAGAGAGGTTATCTGGATAAAACAATAGTTGAGAGACAGAAGCCAATACAGCCTTTTTTTCTGGGTAAGGTATAATGAGAAACAGTATGCTTCTGAGATTATAAACAGTGTGAAATCATATGATTAGCATATAATTACTATGGCAGACATGGCAAGATTATCTAGACCAGATGCTTATTACATCAGTTCTCTCCTTTCATGGGTGTAGTTTCTTATGGCATGTATCACTGAATGATAATTGTGATTGATACAGTTAGCAGCAAAATCACTCTACATTTTCAGGTATTTTTTATTACAATGAACATTACATATCCACACCGCTGTGACTGTCAAAGTATAGTGAAGGTCTGACTGTTTTTCCTAAAAACATTTTTTTCACATAGTGATTATTCATGAAATAAAAATAGTGGGTTTTAAACTCACCACATGTTTAAAAACCAGAGCAGTCATGCAGGTGCCTATCTGGAGTGTCAATGTCCTGGCAACCTAAGCTGAAAGTGACAGGACTGACCATGGAGGATGCTGATGAGGTTTAAGGCTGACATTCAGCATCCTATGGAGCTTGGCAACAGTTACATGGACTATCACCAGTTCCAGCGTCACCCACCCTCTGAATAGGTAGAAACCCAACAGAGGCAAATTACTCCATCAATAACATCAAAGCTGAACCATATTTCTTCCAGTGCTGTGACAGAGGTTTATGAACAAGGAAAAGGAAATGAGATCCTGCTCCAGTTTTACCCCCTGCTCACTTCTCTACAGTACCCAAAAGGTCCCTACATCCCCAGCTGATGCAATTCCTATTAAAACTAATGCCAACTGATCAGGAAACAACATGTCCTGCCAAAAAATGTTAGCCAAAACCATCAACACATTTTGGGTTAGGTTTTGTGACAATTTTGTATTAGCACCAGTTTCATTCCCTGCTGGAAACCCATCCTTTAGTAGCTATACCTTAAAGACCTCCAGGTATAACAGAGATGATCGAGAGTCCAAACCCACCAAATTTGGGGTTGTTTAGAGAAATACTGAATTTCTGGGCTAGTCACACCCTGAGTGGTGAGCAAAATCTGAGGAAGACATTGTCTTTTCTCTGTGATTATTTGACAGCAACTTGAGAAGGGTTGGTATGAACCGTACAGCCTTCTTCAAGTCTCCATGATGGACATGACATGATGGACAATGATGTGATGGGCATAGGAAAACATCACCCCTCATACAAGAGGATGGAAAGAAGAAAAGCAAAATATAGGGAAATCTATTTCCTTTCTTTCCAAGCTTATTTTGCTTTCCTGCTGCCAACATATTTATTTAACATTTATTGATTTTGCTGTTAGGTCAATTAGATTCAATCTGCCAAAACAGCCCTTTGGGGAAAACAGAAAGTTTAGCAAGCACTAATCACTATGCTGAAAAAATTCCTTCAGGATTACAAAAACCCAGCAAAAGAAAAAACCCACCAAAAACTTTTTCCAACATGTTTGAATGGTGGATTCTGGTCTTTACAAATTATCAAGCACAAATCACAGAAAGACCCAACTGCCAGCAATGACTTCGGGTTGGGTAATCCATTAAATTCACAGTTATTTCAATGATGTGCTTACTGTTCAGAGAAGATGAAGCCTGAACTGGATTTGGGGAATAAATCCAAGACGCTTTACATTCTCCTTATGACCAAAGGTGAATCTGATGGCTTGTTCTTTTTGAGTTTATATAACTTTCCTTCTTGGCTACAGTATGTTTGGCCAAGGCCCGAATTTCAGAAGTGCTAAGTACTCATTCAGGTTTCTAAGAAGGAAAGAGCCTGAATTTTGTATCTGCTGGGAAATGGGAGCTCCCACTGGAAATAACAACTGGATCTGCAAAGATATCTTTTTGTAGCTACAGGGCACTGGTGTCTTACATATAAATCCCCCTTTTTGAACCCCTGAGTTAAGCTTCATTTTCTCATCCACATGGTGTCCCCTGGAGTCTGACACCCTTTGCAAATTTATCTCTTGCTGGCAAGCACTACATCTGATATGCACCAGTTTGAATTTCTCTTCTTTGTTTTCCATAAGCAGGAGTAAGAAAGAGGAAATGCCTGCAATATTTTTGAAACAGCATATTTTTCCTCACAACAGCAATACCTCTATCACTGGGTATTCCTTGGGGATATTTCAGAGGACTTCTTGTTTCTTTTCCTTTCTGGAAAGAGATCAGCTGAGCAACACTTGAAATAACTCTGAAAAAGAAAAGGTGCAAACTTCATTGAATACTTTTTGGGTAGAAGAAATTTATTGGTTTCAGAATGATTCCTTATTTGTAACTGAACTTTGAAAGTCACAAAAGAGGGCAGGGAAATGAAAATATGTAGTAATGAACAACATGAAAAGTACTGAAAGAACAGAAACAAAGCATTTTTGTTCTTACTTTTATTTGCAGACAAAAAACACAGCTTCTGACTTAAATTTGAGATACTTGGCAACTTGCTTTCTGCTCAGCACATGTAGCTGAGATTTCAGAAGTCATAATTAGCTTTATTTAACCTTCTACAACTAAGAGAAAAAATTATGTCACAGGTAGTAAACCTGACAAATTTAGGAAAGCGACATATTTTGTCTGGAAATATAAAAATTCCAGAATAGATTGCAGCCTACACCATCAATTCATGAAAGCATTAACATGGTAGTGAAACTCCAGCTCATTCACCAAAATTAACATGGAACTTATTTCAATTAACTTATTTTAGTGCCTCACAAGTGAGACTGTGCAATATTTCACTCTCTAGCAGGGAAATGGTGTTTCCACTTAATTTCTACAAAGATGACATCCACTTCTTTGTCACACAAGTCTTTCTAAGCCTGGGCTTACATGGGAAAATCCAAACTCAAATAATTGCAAGATTTCGGGCTGAGCTTTGCTCTGTTTTACACCAATCCCGCCAAAGTGCTCCAAACTCCCAATGTATTCAACACTGAATAGAAAGCCAAAAGGACACATTCAAGCATGTTATCTACAGAACCAAAATATATGAAGAAAACCAAAGGAGAAGTACCCAACCTTCCAGTCCTTCTCTCATTCATACACTTCATTGCCCTTGGGATGAGACAGTCCCCATACATTAACTGGGATTTATGTTGCTCAGAGAAATACAGGGTTGCAGCAGATCACCTGCTCCAGATCACTGTCTACTGCACTAAGGAACTCAGTTCTCCTTATTTCATCATCTTAGACTAAGGTTTCATATCTGAATTGGAAACGTCAGTGTCACTGCAGCCACTAAATTAAAATTGGCCTGTCATAGAATCATTTAGGTTGGAGAAGACCTTGGAAATTATCAAGTCCAATCATAAACTTAACACTTCCAAGTCAACACTAGTCCTCCGCTTAAGTGCCATGTCCTCACATCTTTAAAATGCCGCCAGGGATGGTGACTCAACCACTGCCCTGGGCAGCCTGTTCCAATACTTGACAACCCTTTCCATAAAGAAATTTTCCGAACACCCCAACTAAACCTCTCCTGGTGCATCTTGAGGCCATTTCCTCTCATCCTGTATCCAGGGGGTGATTCATTCCAGACTAGGACAGGTCTCCAAAGGACTGGGAATTATGACACCAATCTCTCTAAACGGGGTGCATGGGGAGCACAGGTGACTTACACTCGACCTGCAATCTTTTTGGAAGGTGAAGTCACATAAGATGAATTCCCCTTGTCAACGGAGAAAACAACACACAGAGCCATCAAGAATTAGCCTGGATTCCTCATCCGTGGGTGACATCAACCTCTGACTAAAGCAAATACCCCAGCCTAAGGGAGGGTTGGCAGCGGGAGAGGAGAGAGGAGCCAGGGAAAGGGGAGCAGCATTACCTCACCCACTGCTGCTCAGAGTAGGCATGGGACTCATCTGGAGCAGCCCACTGCCTGCGGGCAAGTTTTTGGCTTTTCTTGCTGAAAATGACATGCCATTAGTCAGGAGTAACCAACCTTGAAAAGAGTATTTGCTATGACTCCCCTCTCCCCTGCGAACAACATTCCTGACACTTCGAGCTTTTTTGGTTGCAATGTTGACACTTCTTCAGATCTGTCATTAGCTCAGCTGTGGAGAAAACAGAAACGCTATTCAAGACCCAGATCCAGCGTGGGAGGCTAGGAGTGCAAATTCTCACTTTGCACTAAAAGCCCTCTGAGTGTTTTATGTTACTGTTGCTCTTTCTACTTTAGGGGATGAATTAATTATTTTATAAGCCCTTTCTATCCTATGAAGCACCCTTTTCCAGGTATTCTTCTATCAAAGTCATGGCCATATATCTTAAAATGTAATTTCCCAAATTCCCAAAAATTAACTTAGGTATCAGATTTTGGCTTTTATCTTATAAATTCCTAGTTCTAGGTCTAAAAACTTTTATCTTGTTCCTGGTTTATTTCTGCATTTTAAGACTTACGCTTTACGAATTTCAAATTTCACCAAAATCTATTTTTTCCAGTTATAAGCTTTTTATAAGCCATTCTTCTCAATATCTTCATTACATGAGATAAACCAACAGATTCTGGCTCAGTTCTAGAGGAGCACCAGGACTGAGTTGACCTCTGGCTGTGATCTTATGAATTGCTATCTGTGTTACAGTAAACGGAGGAGTTAAAAGTAAGGTTCCTACCAAGGAAATCATGTAGAGGTTTGTTGAGTAGTGTTGGTTTATACTCTTATGCCCAAGGTGTTTTAGCTTTGCCATTCTTCAGATAAATTTATAGTTCGGGACAGATATGGTCCTGAACTATGCTTCCTCATTTCAGTGTTGTCTGCTAAATAAACCCAGTGCAAATATAAAAATCTCAGACAAGATAGAAGACATACTACTTCAAAAAAAGAACAACCAACCCAGAACAGGTCAAGCCCACTTTATCTGCAATAATTCATTATATATTTGCACCTCTTGAGCAGTCATAAAAACCTTGTTTGAGCATTACTTCAGGGTTAAGAAGGAAAGACCTTCAGCCAGCATATGTTGAGTGGGCTGCAGGAAAACCTATTTATGTAGGGAACTGGAGAGCTGAAAGAGGCAGAAACCAAAGAAATAGAGATTTTTTTTCTATTATTATTATCTTAATGACGGATTATCTGCAATTGTTACTGTATCAGAATTAATGAGTCTTTGGGGACAATATGTATGAGTCGTAATGAATCACATCAAAGGAGCAAGTCAAAAAGAAAAATGAGAAAATCAGTAGGAAAAGATGGTTTAATCTAGAAAACTGAGGCACAGGAACTGCCCCCATTTTCTATGCTTTTAAAACAAAGGATAAGAAGACACAGTAGTTATTAGTGCCTATCTCAGTTCTCCAGTTATGCATCCAGTAGTCATTATAAAACATGTCAGCTAGACATTGAAAGATAGAAAATGAGAATCATCAGCAAATGTTTAATCTAGTACTGTCATTTGGTTGCTTATCCTGCAGTTCCTTCATGAATAAAGCTCTGAGTAATATTAACGGCGCTTCAGTACTCACAGACTCTAGCACACTCCTGTCTACCCGTCATCCCTAACAAGCTATCAGTCTACATCCAATAGGGACTTTTCTTTTTTTTCTTATTTTCAATAGGCATATCTTTTAAAAATGCCTTAGTGACCATGAAGAAATCTGATAAAAGATAGTGATTCAACAACATCCAAAAACCAAGAAGTCGCTGTTCATCAAAACCCATCCTAGATGCCTGTTACACAACTCAAGAAGTTTCAGGATTACTTTGTTCATCTATAGGTGAATGCATTCTGCCTTCCTCACCCAAAATGAGAAGCTATTTTAAAAGTATTTGAGGCAAATCCAGACAGAATATTCTTTCTAAAAGATTTCCCCACAAAAAAGTGGTAAGGAGACTTATTGACATGTTGGGAAGATGCTTTTTATGACTTTAAATTTGAGAAATTATTGTAAACATCAAACTATATTTTCTCCATAATATCCATTTTTGAACACTTCAGTGTCTTCCAGACTGCCTTACTCATAATTGCTGCTCTCTCAGACTAGTGGGTCTGGTAAAAGAAAGCGACTGTTTACAGAGTGACAAATACACACATACACAAAACTCCTAGTTTCACAGATGTTTTCAGGAACCTATAACCCCTGATAAATCTTTGCAGACCACCAAGATGAATAATATTTGTGGATGCATTTTTTAGGCTACTAAACTGGAGAGGTATTTGTGGCTGCGGTCTTTGCCACTCATATGGAAAAGTATGTTTTCCTTATATCCATCATATAGGCTATATTTTGCACATCTGTCTTTTATTAGACTGATTTCATATCTTAAAGAATATATGACATCAAATGAATCATTTAGAAATTGGAGTTAGCCAGTAAATGACACAGTCTTCTTTTTCATTCAGGGGTTGCCAGTGTCAAAATTCCCTTAGAGCTTTTAGCATATCTCCTGGACCTGAACATGTAGTAAATGAACCAGTCTCAGGGACAGATTTGGTATGCGTTTCTATGCCATGTGCCAGTTTACATGACCAATGGTCACACTGAACCAGTCTTTTTATTAAGGAGTAGCACTGACAAAGAGGAGGGTCTTACAGTTCAAAATCTGTTCTACTTAGCTCAGTAAGATTACATGGATTCAAAAAGTATGAAGATCTAGTCTAAATCTAATCTAATCAAAAGAGACACATAGCTGCCAAGTTACACTAAAATCTTCATTTTATCAAAATGACCTCATGGATCTGGTCCAATTTTCTGTATCACCTACTTCTCAACTCCACAGCAGTCCTCTGATGAGCAAGATCCTTCCCAGCCTGGCGATCTGAACCCATTCAGAGGTAATTGTTTACCATAACCTGTATGATAGCTTTGGGATGCAGTTTGAGAAGACTGCAACAGAGACGCAAACTCATCTCTGTTCTCCACAGACCTATTTGGAAAGGGATTTTTTTTACTAATGCAGTGAATATGGTCACAACTAGTCGGGCTGAGTGAAATATGGATCATCCTGCAGCACTCTCCGTCCAGTTCTCTCACTCAAACCCAGTCGTCTGCAAGCTTCCAAATGCCAAAGTCATTCTTGACCTGAATCACTGCATGATCATTTGCTTTGCCCAAGTCTAACAGGGGTAAAAAAAATAATGTCTCGTGACAAACTTCAACTCCTGAACACTGACAACGTTTTGGAGAATGTCTTTGCCAACACTACAGTCTGTGCTGTTAGACAGTGAATAGCAGGGAAAAAAAAACCCCTCAGTTTTTCTGTTTCCATCTTTTCCCCCTCCCCAGCTTTGGTCATGCAATAACAAAAATTTCCTAATGGAATGGAGCTCAGCACTTGCTTACCTTGACAGTCAGGGTGGTTACACTTCAGCAGCTGGTCATTCTGATTGTGTGGCAGTAATCCCAAGGGAAAAATCTAAGCAGTGTCACTGGTTTGCTTGCTGTAAATCAGAGGGAAAAAAAGGGGAGGGGGGGATAAAAAAGCAGTGGTTTTTGCAACATATTTTGAGAGAGAAAAGACAGAATACATACCATGTTACAGAGCTAGGAACTGAAATGTTTTGAGAATAGCTGCTAGCATATATATTTTATGTAATACATATAGTACATATAATGTACATACGTTGTGTATAATATATATGTACATTGTATATGTATCTAAGCACGCTGATAGGGTATAAACATCGTTTTTTCCATTTTGCTTTTCTTACTGGCTTATCTGATGGCCCAGAGCAGAGATAATAGAGAAGTCCCTCCTTCCCCTGTCCTGGGTTTATCCTGTGGCTGTTAAACTCAGGGACAAGCTGGAGTATCTTGTCCTTTTATATTCTATCTATCTAACCTGCATCGATCTTGCCTCCTTATGTTACATAAAATTTAAAAGACTGGAGGAAAAATTAAGCAGAAGAAAAAGTAATGGAAGACAAATGGAAGGACTTTACCAGCTCAAACAATAATTACTTTCAGGAGCTCATGCATAGGGAGAAGGAGGGGCAGTGTCTATGTTAACAGGATGATCTGTGGGGGCACAGCTAAAGTGCAATACCAGATAATGTACTCTACAACTATTTTTCCGCTGCCGCATGGAATAACCTAATCTCTGTCCTCCTGTTTGTTTGG
>JAOEHY010014653.1:0-12093 GCA_025447955.1 Psilopsiagon aurifrons
CCTGCTCCTTTTTGGGGTCCCCCCAAGCACATCGGCAGTTCGGAGGGGACCAAAGCACTTTGGCTGTACCTGAGATATCTACGACGCGGATGGCGGCGGCGCGGGGGAACTTCTCCCGCAGGACGCGGCTCACTCGCGCCTCGCCGTCCGTCTGCGAGGTGAAGCTGCGCCAGGAGCTGCCTCGCAGCAGGAGCTGGGGCGGGGGGAAAACATCCCTGAGAAACACCTCTGGAAAGGGGGAAACGGGGGAGCGCGAAGAGGATGGAGAGGAGGAAGGCGCCGTTACCGGGGACGCGCTTTGAGAACGGGCACCGACGGCGACCGCGGGACACAAAGAGGGACGCGGACCCGGAACACCGGGAGGGGGCTCGGACACACAGACACAGCACCGGAGGACAGACGGACACACGCGGACACTCACCGGGCCCCGGCCCCGCAGCCCCGCGGCAGCGGCCATCTCGGGCCGGACGCAGGGTCACAACCGGCGCTCGGCGGGCACCGGCGCTGCACTGCCGCGACCCCTATCGGCTCGGAGGACCGTGAGGGTCCTCCTTGGCGGCGGCTCCGGTGCCCGTGCGCTGGAGCGCGGTGGGAGCAGGGAGGTGCTGCGGGAGCATCCCGGAATTCCAGGCTGTCCATAGCGCAGCGCTTGGGTGGAACAGGGGAGAGCAAGGTGTGCACGGCCCATGAGGAAGGGGTCGGGACGCAGGGTATTGATTTTCATTGTCAGGAGCCATCACTTCTCCATTGCCTCGGTGCTGGACGCGGTCATTCCCTGCCGAGTCAGTAAAGCACATTGCGAAATAGAGTGAGGAATGCACACACCCCCAAACCCTCTCCAGATGGATTTCCACCAGGAAACCAACCCTCACCGTCAGCCAACCAGAGCGAACCCGAGCCCTTCAGAGCCCCAAGAGCTGGAAATCCGTCTGGAGTGGGATTTGGCCCCTTGTCCTGCCTGCCCAGACCGGATCCATTCTTCCTCAGCAGAAAAGCCAGCTTTGAAAGGAGGTGTTTCGCTTTCCAATGCCTGATCCAAGTCTGAGATTGATGCTCCTGTCCCTGTACAGGATCCACAGGGAACTCCTGGCTTACAGCCACCCATGCTGCTGGCTGCAAATGGTGACAGCCTGCTGCTGCCCTTGATGTGCTTGGGATGGGTCTGAGATCTGGGAAAGCTGGGGGTGTTTCTCCCTTGTTCCCACAGGCATTACTTTACATGGGTCTTTCTGGATTCAGATGATGTGGATTAGTGTGAAGGGCCGTAGCAAATCAAGCAGTAAACATTCAGTTCATAGCCTGTGCCCATCATTTGCCTGTTATAATGAGAAACAAAAGGAGCGAACTCCCCACGCAGTCAGATGTGATGCCACAGATGCCAAAGACCACAGTGTGTGGGGTGACTCTTGGTCTTCAGGGTGCCCAGCAGGTCCCCATCACCCCAATGGCCTCATCTGGAGCCTCCCCAGCCATATATCCTTCCCCACTGCCCCCAGCTCTGTATTTAAGCTCAGGTCAGGAGCCGCTTTTCCCTTCTCTGGGAGCTGTGTTATAAATACTTTATTTTTTATTAGTTTTTCAGTTTTATTGCTGTATTTATTTTCTGTCTTTATTGCAATGTTGCTGTTGGGCTGCCTTTGATTCCTGTTTGCTGTGGGGTTGTGTGTATGGGGAGGAATCTCTGCTTTCCTTCTGTCCTTACGTTTAGGTCTGTTTGCCTTCTGCTTTTGTTGTTATTTGCTTACGTTGCCTCAGCTGGTACCAGTATGTGACTTGATGGAGTTTTTGCTTCTATTGCCTGATAAAAGAAGACTGGAGCATGTTCTTTTCAAAGCTTGCAGTGATAATGCCGGGATGACTATTACCACCTCTGCTATGGAGTCCGGATTCTGGGGAGGCAGGAACAGAAGCAAAACTGTCATCCCAAGTACAAAGGCCACGTAGTTTAACGTGGGCCACGCAGACTGCAGTTCCATGGGATTCTAGGTGGCAAAGCATTAATGGATATCCATGTTTGTGGCACTGTTCTGGAGCTCGCCATGTGTAGGTGATGCTCAGCACAAGGTGATCTGTGCTTCACAGATAATACCTGTTGTGCAGCCTCTGCGCTTTCCCACTTGGTCTTGCAAACTCCATTTCACTCACTTCCTTGGTTTATTTCTCAGCTTTCTTGCAAGAGATTCCTGCTCTCCTGTTTCCTCTCAGGCTTTGCTATTAGGTGGAATGATTTCCTCCTTACCTGCTGCTGGGAGTAACCCCTGCCTCACAGCTTGGAGTTTGGAAGGCCCGTGTCAGTCACATCTAGAACAAATCAAATCCTGAATGGTTTCTGTTACTCCAGCTTGCTGCATTTCACTACCTCCCTCAGACACCTGCAGCAGCTTAAGAGGAAGGGAAACACTTCTTTTTCACTCTTATAACAAGAAGAAAACCTGCAAAATGTGGATTTTAGAGTCCAACCTGTGAGTAAGTTTCACATAGTGTGAGCTGGGACATTCTTATCTGCAGCCTGGAGCTCAGAGCATCAAGAAGTCACCTGAACCTGCAATCAGGAGGAAAGGAAACAATACAAATTATAGAGAGAACTCTATTCTCTGTTGTAGGCCAGTGTTACCTACTGTTACCGCCTGAAACCACAGTCTTGTTATTCCATGAGCTAAGGAGATCAAGAGTTGTCTGCTTCCTGAAGACCAGCACTATAAGAGGCAAAAGATAAGAAAGGAAAAACAGAGAAAAGCAATGAAATGCAGGAATTTAAACCTGGCTGTTCCCCAACCAGCCATAATGGGAATTTCCATGTCATCTGTAACGTTCCTCCATTCCCCAGTGCTTCTTTTGGAGGTTTCCTATGCCTGAGGACTGATGCCAAGCTTGACTATCCACGATGCCCGCTGAGCAAAGGAGGATGTCCATGGTGTGCCTCTGCTAGTTTTTGACACACTCTTGTTTGAACTTGAGCTAAAAGATGAAAGAAATAGAAAGGGAAATGTACTGAGATGAGCACAGCTTTTGCTGTGGTATAATGCATTAGCAGCTAGAATTAGACCTACCAGACCATCAACTGCTACTGAAATGTCTGCGACTAATTCAAGACAAGAGTTTTATGGGAATGATCCTGTTAACCCAAGACTTTACACTAGCTGTTCTTCTGAATGATAGCACAAGGCTAATCACAAAGGTTTCTGCTCTCTGAACTGGTTTTTGATCAGAGCCGTCAGTGTTAGAACACTCTCATGCCTCCTTTTGCCAGCGAGAGGCAGGAATCCATGCGAGCTGCTCCGTTAATAGAGATCTCTCTGAAATGATCTCTGGAATTTGGGACAGGAATGTGGATTTGCCCTTAGATCCTGTCTCTTGTTGCAGTTCTCTTTAGCCACTGCAAGTCAAGTCACACAGAATATATTGAGCTGAATATTCTCTGTGGACACTGTCATTACACACAGGTGATGGAAAGCTAGAGCTGAGATTGCTGTAATAGGCACATATCCCCTCTTCAGGGCTGATTTCTAGTCCATGTCATCATGCAGCTGGCAGGAGAGACTAAGTATTACACAGAACTGAATTGCACTGTCCACGGGCTACAATTTTACATGCTGTCTGCATATATATTCATCATTTAACCTATGTAAGGACTAAACCTTGCAATGGTAGGCAGGAGTTAGAGTCTCAGACAGGTATGACAGTTATAATAGATAATTCCATTTAGAAAGAAAATGGCAATGCAGGTGAAAATCTGGGCTGTTTGCAAACCTGATCCTTTTTGGAAAGCGCTTGACTTCTCACTCCTGCCATAGCTTGTCATTTGAATGTCCATCAATGTCAAAACACCATGAACTCTGCATAACAGCTCTTGACACCCACTAGAATACAAAATGAATTCACTAATGAGCAGTCAGTCTGCCATGACATTCCCCAGAATTCATAGGATGGGGTTTTTAGGTGCAATCCTTTAAATATACATGGACTGGGCATAGTCTTTTTTGGTTTACTCACCATTGCGTATACTGTTCCTTAATCTCTTCCTCAGTGTCCTGGATATGTTTCTTTCTCTGTCTGTAATGTGGTTCTGCGCTCTTCTAATAAGCACAATGATTTAATAGAAAGTGAGCTCAAACTGCAGGGGTTCTAGTTAGCAACTTTCCAGCCTATATGTGCTTTATCTCCTACCAACCAGTTGTGATGTATGTGCAGTTTCACCCACGAAGTGGTTCCTGTTCTTAAGTAGTTAACGTTCATTCCCAGGTGGGAATCAATTGCCGTCCAGAACATGTGCTACTGCTTTTAAAGTCCTTGGAAATACTACACAATGCCCGATTTCAGTACTGTTAGAGACAAGGACTCATGCTGTTAACAGAGCTGAGGAGTGTACACACAGATTCACACCCTGAGGCAGGGCAGAACAGCTTTGTGCTATTCATATTGTCGCTATTTCTGTGCTGTCCTGATGCTCCTGCTGTTTGAGCCCCTCGGGAGCAACCTAGAAGGGAGCAAATAGGGCTTGCACAGAAGCTACAAGTCTTCAGTTGAGAAGCAGCAATAATGCAAGCCTATCTGTTCAGGAGGGGGATTGAGGGAATGACACATTTCCTGGGTCTATATGACATGACAGTCAAAACATCTTCAGTTGAAGACTCCTTTGACCACTTTCTTTCTCCCCAGCATTAACCAGGGGATTTAAAGGTTAACGCAGTCGTGTGCACTTCATTTACAGGCTACCTGGCGATTGCATTTAAAAGCCAGTAAGCCAATAAGTCATTTTAATGTCTTCTCCAACCTGTTTTTCATCTTAGCGGATATCTCTGCAATATGGCTTGGTTGGACAGAGCCTTGGGTGACATGATTTAGTGTGGGGTTTCCTTGACCATGGCAGGGGGTTGAACTAAGGTCCTTTCCAACACTAACTATTCTATGATTCTATAATATTTTGGTGCCTTCTGGTGCTTAAAGTCCATGTGTGTAGACCCCTGGCTGTTTCTGCATTTGGTGAATTCCACTGGGTATCAATTGCATCTTAAACACCTGTATAACTTTCCTTCCAATCAGCAATGCTTTCTGCACAATTCTGGGATGAATTAGTAAATGATGCTGGTCATAACAGTGAGCGGATTGTCCTGCAGAAGTGGCAAATAAACCCCAGCATGCACCTAACTGTGGGTAAATACATTGCTTTTTCTTCTCGCTCATGCTACACCCCTACTCATGCTATGTATAGGCCTTGTTTGTGATTTGAACCTTTTAAAAGGGTGGGAATTGCTTCATTTCTACATTTCACAGCCCGTGATAATAAAGTTTCTGGGACAACCCCAGATTGCTGCCTGTTTGCCTCCTCACCTCCTAAGCAAGCTTGGTCAGGGACTCAACCACAGTGAAAACAGAGGATCTGAAGGATCAGATATGAGTTCGATGGGCAAACATCTGAGCAGCCACGTGGATGAAACGGGAATGAGTGCTGGCTATGGTGGGATTCAATTCCAATTCTATTTCAAGAACAAACATTGACATTTGTGCCAATACATTGGAGCTGTTGGTATTTTGCTCTTGAGCACGTTGTGAGCGTCTGTCCAAATGCCATTGAATTTCACTGCAAGAAAACAAGGCAGCTTTAGCAATTAACTTTCTCCATGTTAATTGACTTCCAATTAACCTGCCAGAAATGCCTGTAATGTCAGTGTCATGTCTAAAAATACACCTTGTTCCTTCAATCGATTGTGTAATTTCAGTCTCCATCATCTGCAGCTTTGTGCTCATTACAAGGAGACCTGAATTGACAGCCAGAATTAGGAAATGTAAGAAGTTCTCAATAGTAATTGACATTAAACCAATTAATGTTAAATATATGGATGGAGCTATGATTAAAAAGTTATTAACTCATGGCTTTGCAATCAAAGTGTGGCTTTGTTTTTCAGATGGAAGGAGATGGAAAACATTCCCACCAGGAAGTGGGTCACCTTACAGCTATGCACCTGGTTTGTTCCTGGTGCATGAGGACACTTCACAGCTCTTGTGGGTGCCACTGTGTCACAGAATCCTTGTGTTGGCAGGAGGCAACATGTACACACATGGGACCCCAAGGCTTACAGCCAACATCCGTGGCCTTGGGTGTCATCCCCTCTGACAACTGGTGGTGGCTGTTTGCTGCTGTCCTGCAGGAAAGCAGCTTATCCAAGCAACAGAAAAGCCAGGTTTTGCTGGTTTGCCTCGAGAGCTTATGCAGGCATCTGAACCTTTAGCAACAGAAGCCCTTTTCTGCTGAGAGATCCTTGAAATGTGTCTTAGGACAAAGACTTCTGGTCTGTGAACTGTATTAGCTTGTTTGTACGAGCTACCTTAGAGCTGGTGTAGAATTAAATACCATGGTAGCTGACTACCAGCTTATAAAGAGAATCCAACATATGTAAGGACAGAAGTATTGTAATTATCTAGGGGACCATCATTTAAAGTATGTAGATGCCTAACTATGGTGGTCTAGTGTGCTAAATGGTAAATTGTCTAGAACTTCACATGCCTGAGGGTATGGCCTTCAGTGACCTGTGCCTGTTCACTTTAACTCTGACTTAAGTCTCTGTGTCACATAAGGTTAAATTTGCCTCCTTTATAAAGCATATCACCTTTTCCCAAGCAGGTATGAAAAATACAAGTCCTCAACATAGGAAGGATGTGGAGCTGCTGGAGCAAGTCCAGAGGGGGCCATGGGGATGCTCAGGGGCTGGAGCAGCTCCCGTATGGAGCCAGGCTGAGAACATTGGGGCTGTTCAGCCTGGAGAAGAGAAGGCTGCGTGGAGACCTCAGAGCAGCTTCGGTGTCTGAAGGGGCCTGCAAGGATGCTGGAGAGGGGCTCTTCATTGGGGACTGCAGGGATAGGACATGGGGTGATGGGTTCAAACTGAAACAGGGGAAGTTCAGGTTGGAGATAAGGAAGAAGCTCTTTACTGTAAGGGTGCTGAGGCACTGGAATGGGTTGCCCAAGGAAGTTGTGGCTGCCCCATCAATGGCAGTGTTCAAGGCCAGGTTGGGCAGAGTCTTGGGTGACATGGTTTAGTGTGATGTGTCCACGGCAGGGGGTTGGAACTGGATGAGCCTTAAGGTCCTTTCCTATCCAAGCATTCTATGATTCTATGAACACATGCCTGAGCAGCTGTAGATAGAGACCTGGAGGATGACATTATGGAGAGATGTGGATGTCACTTCCAATGGCAGTTTCAGCCTGGGAATCTCTGGAGGAGGCCTTCATCCTGCAGCTTACAGATAAATGTCTGCTTGAATGCATTAGTGATTTTTTTATTGTGGTAAATATTTGCAGAGCTTATGGTGCGCCATTAAAGTTTATCACCTTGGATTTTTACCTTCAAAGTTTGGAAAGCAGGCTCAGGATGCAGCTGTGTTGTCTGAGTCTCAGATGGCAAAAAAGGTGCAAACCAATCTCTTTGCCTTTTTAAACTGATGTTTATAGGCAGATCTGCCCCTACATGTGGATATATGTATCTAAATATATGTGTGTATATGTTTCTGTATGTGAAGTCCAGATGTAAGCAAGGCAGGCTCCATTACTGGTCCCTATATATGCCAAGCAAAGAGCTACCTATTGCACCCTGGGTGGAGATAACACCATCCCTGCCTTCCAGGTCTGTTCCCACCAATCCACTCACTTCCAAGAGGGAAGCAACATTTTCTTTCCAAAGGTGACCTGGGAGCTGCATCTTCTGGGATGTGCTCCTGAAATCCCCATCATTCTTCCAGGAAGTGGTAAAACAAAGTCACATTCCAGCTGTTCCTGTGCTTTTTTCCTCACATTACAGCCATTATTCCATTATGCTCATTTGAACATTGACTTTATTTTTAATTAGGCTCCTGTGCCTAATTGCTTGGGAAATACACCTCTTAGTAAAGATGCTGCTCCTTGCTACTTATAAGAAGGTAAAGACTTCATCACGAAAACATGTTGCATTCTATAAATGTCTGTGTTATAGCTCATTAGGCTGACGTCTTGAAGTAATTTTAAATAATGTGGGTTTCTGTTTAAAGCTGAACAGAAGAAAGTATTTCTCTTAAAAGGGACCATTAAATCATGGAAAATAATAATTTATTACTCTTGCTCTGACAGGCTGGACATCAGTTTGATGTTGTTCAGCTAACACTGCAATGGCGTTAAAAGTTGCCTTTCCCTCCCAAAACAAGAAATGAGGTTTGATTTCTCTTCATTAAATGCATCATTAATTCCTCCTCCTTGTTTCTGTTTGTTTTCCCTTCCATACTCTCCTGTTCCTGAAAATTTAACTCAGGCACCATATCCATCATCTTCTTGTAATTAGCATTTGGCAATATGAAGTCGTCCAGGCATTATCTGCCCTGCACGAGTGTTGGGAGATGGACAGGTCTATTTGCCTCAGAACTTTGCACTGAGACCCACCCACTGCAGCACTGTGTGCAGTGCTGGTGTCCTCAACACAGGGACATGGAGCTGATGGAGCAAGTCCAGAGGAGGCCACGAGGATGCTCAGGGCTGGAGCAGCTCCGTACAGAGCCAGGCTGAGAGCATTGGGGTGTTCAGCCTGGAGAAGAGAAGCTGCGTGGAGACCTCAGAGCAGCTTCGGTGTCTGAAGGGGGCTGCGAGGATGCTGGGGAGGGGCTCTTCATCAGGGGCTGTAGGGATAGGACATGGGGTGATGGGTTCAGACTGAAGCAGGGGAGGTTCAGGTTGGAGATAAGGAAGAAGCTCTTCCCTGTGAGGGTGCTGAGGCGCTGGCACAGGGTGCCCAGAGAAGCTGTGGCTGCCCCATCCCTGGCAGTGCTCAAGGCCGGGTTGGTTGGAGCCATAGGGTTTAGTGTGAGGCATCCCTGCCCATGGCAGGTGGATTGGGACTGGATGGTCTTAAAGTCCTTTCCAACCCTAACTATTCTCTGATAATATGACTATGGCATAAGGTGAGGAGTCCATTGTGCTGTCTCCGTTTACGCCTACTACCTTGGGTGAATTCAGGTTTTTGACTCAAGCAGCTGAATCCTTTGTCTACATCTGGGTGTTTGCTGGAAACAACAAATAACTGCCCTTCACCAAGCCGCAGTCTGTCTGCCCAGCTTGGGTAATGATGCTTATCTCCTTTATAAAAACCTTTGAGATGACCATTTGGGAAGTTTTATGTAATAAGTATGATAAATTACAGTGCTGGTTTTTCACATGGGACTGGGATTCCAGTCAAATGCATCATGCAAGGTCAAACAGTGTGTTTGGTAGTTAAGAGTCCTTGGTTGCCACCTTAGCCGTGGGGATTTTCCTTCATGTATCCTGTACTCTGCTTTCCTTTCTGACCATGGAACAAGCCTTTTCTTTTGCCTCCTCCACAGATTGCTTTAATGGTTGTCCTCATTCTCTTTAATGATTTTAAATCACTGCTTTTGAGGTCCAGTTTATCTTCCCAAAATGTAGCAGGCTGACTGCATTCGAATCACTCCTTAATCCCCTTAGCCTCTCTGATCACTCCGAACTAGAGTTAGATAAACCATCTCAGGGAGCATTTGACGTCTTTCAAGAAGCGTCTGAATGCCATAAAAGATCCATCATGCTTTCCTTGGTGTCAAAAAGATTTTGCTGTTAAAGATTAGGGAGGCTGGAGGTCACTCCAAATCACAATATTGCTCACTTTATAAGTCCATTTTATCCTGTCATCTGGTATTATGCTTTCAAGTTGAGTCCATGGCATATATCAGTTTCTTGCCCTTCAGTCCTTTTAAGCAGTAGTGTTCAAGCACTGATTGATTCATTAAACATCTCCAAAGTCAAACAATTTATCTTTTCCACTGTATTTTATTGTCTCTATTTCCCTGCGCCTGACTTAGAAACCTCAACACTGAGTTCTGTTTGCTTTAAGAATCCCTGTAAATACAGGGTATTTTTACATTCATGAAAAGAGGCATCTGCCCATGCTTTGATCCAGTATTCAAAATTGCAGCATGCCTTATGGGAATTTTAATGGTGTTTTGCTTTGCTTTTATAGTGTAGTTGATTTCCAGTTCTGATTTTCAGCTTTGATCTTTCATTCCCTCATTTCATTGTTTCTCTTCATGTTTTTAAGCATGTTAAAATATGCACATGTCTGTTTATATATGGTAGTTTATGTGCCAGAAAGAAGAATGTGAGTATCCATGGTCCTGTCTATATGCTAGTTACAATGCTTTGAAATTGGCTTTACTGCTCCTACCACTGCCTACCCACCATCCAACCCTTTCTAAATTGACTCAGAGACCACACCAGGCTTGTAAACAGCATGAATACCAAAGTACAGAAGAGGCTGAATCTGCATGGATTATGAGCCTTGACCATGGGTTTGAATTCAGTCTTTGAGATGTCTTCTTTCAGGCAATTGATGGCCTTTCACCGGGCATTAAGATATAATGAGACATGGATGTGGTGCTGTAGCCTGCAGCAGGCAAATGGGCTGTGTGATGTCCTGCAAAACAAAGCCCCTTAGTTAAAGGTTTCCTTTCCTTTTCTGGATACCTGCTTCAAGTGTGTGGAATAGCATTTTTATTACCCTTAGGAAGCTTGCTCACCTTGATGTCCTTTCTCTTGACATACCCTGGCACTTAGTCATGCATTTTCTTCTTTCCTGCTAACATATACTACAGTTTTCAAGCTTTGCCATGAAAACGCCACATTGAAAAGGCTCTCAGCAAACTTCACTGTCACGTTTAACATAGAGGTTCACTTTAACAGAGTCTATAGAAGTAGATTTTGCATTAAGTGTTCTGAAATATTAACATGTTTACACCACAGTGTTAACCTACAGTTACACACAGCACTGGAGTATTCCTTAACTGTCATCTGGTTTTCCTAAGGAGGCTTCCAGCCTCGGATAATGGGCTTTTGTATGGCTTTTCCCAATGGAGATGCAGTTTCTGCATGCAAAGGCTCCTCCTCTGCTTCTGTGCTCTGTCAAACAAGTTCCTTCAAGCAACACTGCAGATGCTTTGAGCACTTTTTTGCTGGACCAAAGCCTATGTGCAGTAGCCCTGTATCAATCTGTGAGTAGGTATCAAATCCTGCCTGGGGTCTACTCTGGGGAAAGCTTTGGCAAACAAAGCTACGCAGGAATTGGCTGGTTTCATATGGATTAATATCCTTCAATCTGTATGTGATGACCTGCTAAACCTCAAGACTTCCTTTGGAGTGAATGGTGTGGCTGTCCCGGCTTATGTGCACCACAGATCTGGACACAAACCTTGATAAAACATGGTGTGCTAATAAGAAAACGTGCGGCAAACAGATCCTGAAAGGACCACAGAATGAAGCTTCAGCTTACACAGTAACCATGGTTATTCTACAGGGCAGAACTCAAAGTGAATCTCACATCTTATTTTCTGTAAATGGAATTATAAATGCCAACTGAGCATCTAAACTACTGGAAAACTTTCTCCACGGTTTTCTGCACTAAGAATCTTATCATCCCCAAACTCATTTGGGGCAGAATCACCCAAATTAGCATAACGAGCTGATAAGATAATCAAACTCAGTCTGGAGACAATTAGGAGCAATCCCATCAGAGTTTCTGCTGGTGGAGGGTGGTGATGACAGCTTTTAAATACAGGGTGTGGAGAGGAAGCTGGATCTATTAGCAACTTGGCCTGCTGAGATCTGAAGGTTATGCTGTGACTCCAGTAGAAACATAGGGCTTTCATGGTGAGAAAATACTCTTTATGCAATTTATGTTTGGTCTAATCTAACTTTCTGTAGTGTTGCCCTTGATGGCCCTCTCTGAGCCTTTCTTTCTGAGTTCAGGATTACATTCATGACAGTTGTGTGCTACCAAATACCTGTCCTTCCTTCTCACATGCATGTGCCTTTGGTCAATTTGAAAGGATTCATTCACTCAGTTGGAAAAAGAACTAATTCATGGGGTGAAATTGGGGTTTGTTTATATGGGTTTTAATGAGAAACTTAACATGAGCCATCAGTGTGTGCTCGCAGCCCAGAAACCAACAGCATCCTGGGCTGCATCAACAGGAGCATGACCAACAGGTCGAGGGAGGTGATCCTGCCCCTCTACTCTGCTCTGTGAGACCTCACTTGGAGTACTGTGTGCAGTTCTGGTGTCCTCA
>JAOEHY010014654.1:15150-33994 GCA_025447955.1 Psilopsiagon aurifrons
TTTTTTTTCTCTTTTTTTCTTTTTTTTTTTTTTTTTTTTTTCTCTCTTGCAGACCCTTCAGCTGTGCTGCCTCTGTTGCATGTCTCATGCAGCAACTTTAACCAGTGACAGCATCAGTGAATTGAATCATGGTTGGTATCGCTCTTTCTGTGTATATGAACATTTGCGGGGATGCGTTTTTTTTTTTTTTGGTAGTCTGAGCCTTTAAAGGGAAGAAGCCGCAGTGCTAAGGGAGCATTGGTGTGAGAGCAAGTTAGCTAAAAGGAACAGTATGTAACAGCAAAGCAAATGAACGGGATGGTAAATACACCCCCGTTTACATGTGTGATTAGAAAAATGAATGCATATGTAGCCACAAGAAAAACTCGTGTGTCTGGTACGGAAGCAATGAGACAGAAGTAATGAAAAGGTCTGGGTGGGAGAGCAGAAGGAGCCCTGCAGCGCAGGCTAAGGGAAAACAAACCTGGTGAGGAAGGACTTGTGTGAATGAGAGCTCAGCAGCTGTTTGTTCCCAGGTTGCAGGGACTAACACTTAGATGCTGATCACTTTGGGAAGTTTGAAGTGCAGTATATGCTTTTTATTGGGTGCGAATGGAAACAAGGTACAATAGGGAACCACACCAGGGTGCAGAAAGGAAAACCCTCCTGCACCCTATTGTCTGCTCGATGGGGGATTCCCTCTCCAGCAGCTGCTTGCATTTTTTTGGCCGCCAGCCTGCTTAGCATCCTCAACTCCTGCCGTTGATTAACACCACTTGAGGAGAGTCAGAGCTTTTGATGTATTGTTTCCACTGTCTGAAGGAAAAACAACCTATCACTGGTAATGTTTTCAACTTAATGTGTGTCAAATAGCATCTATTCAGGAAAAGAGATTGATAGTTTTTGCAACATCTGTTACAACACAAGAAGCAGGGTTTTTTTAACCATGTTACTTCGATTTAGGAAGAGAAATGAATTGTTTTACAGTCAGATGCATGAGCTTATTTAAGCATTCACAGAGAAATATAGCTCAAAACTAAAATGGGGTTGGGAAACAGTTTATTCAGCACAATTACTTATACAACCAGGAGTAGGTGCAAAGGTCCTAGTTCAGCCAACGGCTAAATTCAAACCTGGCTTCCAGGATAGAAGTAATCCCTGTATATGGCTAGATCAACAGCAGTGGTAATGTACTTCAAGTAGGCACCTGCTTATACAGCTACCTAAGTCATGGCCTCTTTTTAACTTTCTTAGGTGGTTGTGATTGATCTTGGCCTTCTCCTCACAAGTAGTTTTGTAGCTTTTAATGTGTTTTGTCCAGAACAATAAACTTCTTTGACATACAATTAGCAATGGCTGAATAAAGGTTATTAGGTGGGATGTAATCTCTTTCTGCTGAAGGTCAGTTACAATTTGAAACCCAGTCTAATCAAGTCACTACAAAGGGATGAGGTCTTGCTCAGTTAAGGCATTAATAAATTAATCCTTTAATCCATTTGAATAAGTGGTACAGTTCTACAAAGTCTCAGTCATCATTGCCCCTACAGTGAAATAATATTTGCTGCATTCTTAGGTAAGGAAAAAAGCCCTCTTAAGCATGAATGGCCTTCACATTTGACAGCAATTAATACAGGGAGAGGGGAAACCTCTGGGTTTGCTGGTGATGACAAATGCCTTCAGAAGACTGATTGTGGGAATGTTCACAGCTATGCTAGTTAGTCTGTACCTCTCAGTGGGGCAGAAAAGAAACAAACACAGTTTGAGAGCCTGTGTGAGTTACAGGGGTGAATTTCTGCAGGCAAGACTATGCACATGTTGCCTGCAGAGCTTTCAGGCCATTTCCAGAATCAGGGAATGCTTCCTGCTTTAGTGAAAGTCTGATGCTTGCCACATTAGAATAGCACTTATTTGTTGGATAAAAAAGCTGATGCTAACTTTTTATCATTACAGATTATGTATTTGTGACACCTATCAAAGTGGATTCCAGTGGATCGTATATTTCACATGATGTTTTGCACAGTACTAGGAGAAAGAGATCAACTCATAGTTCAAAGAGTTCCTTGCACTACAAATTTTCAGCATTTGGACAGGAACTTCACTTAGAACTTAAACCTTCAACCATTTTAAGCAGTAGTTTTATTGTCCAGGTACTCGGGAAAGATGGAGTCTCAAATTCTCAGGAACATGAAATTGAGCAGTGTTTCTACCAGGGATTTATAAGGAATGATAACTCCTCCTCGGTAGCAATTTCTACATGTGTAGGCTTGGTAAGTGTTTCTTTAAAGCAAATCAGCATTTTCATATGTGAAATAGTAACTGAAGGTGATTCATATAATATTTAGGATGCCATGCACCATCTGAATGTCCTTATACCACTAGTTGTTATTACTTTTAACAGAAGAGGTTTTGTTATAACCAATGAACTGCTTCACACCCTTTGTAGTTTTTGATTAGTCTTTTGAGGTAAAAAGCATGGAAGACTGGTTGGTAGTCCTAGCAATTATACCATATCAACTTTCATTTGTTTGTGATAAGTGATATGACTTTTCTTGCTTTTAAGTAATTCAATTCTGAACTAATATGAATTAAAGAAAAAAGTAATCAATCTGTAAGCTTGTAAGAAAAAAATATTATACCTAGGTTTGTCAACTGCATTGAGGAAGGGTGTGTTCTCTAGCTCAACAGCAGTTAGAAACCAATCTCTCTTCACTTCTTTTGACAATTCCAGCCTTATTTGGGATTATAAACTTGAATTAGTTGATCTCTTTTGAATGTGTTAAATATTATCATTGTTTATTCTCATTGTTTATTATGGGTGTCATCCAAGTTCATGAAAAATTATTACTCAAAAGTTATTTTTTCAAAATACATTTGACAGTGCTCATAGCCTTTAGAGAAGTCTTTATTGACGTAATTCAGAAGAATCATCTACAGAACTAATAGTTATTGATGATCTTTAGGCTTAAGCCCTTGTGCTTGCAAAGCAGCCTTCTATGGATGCAGATTAAAGCAATGACATTTGAGCATAAGGTGTATAAAACTACCTGTATGCTTTGTGGCTGACTAAGGTCCAGAGGATATGTTGGGTCACCCTCTAGAAATCTGTTTTGCAAAGGTACTTGTCCATAAGGGCTATTAAGCTGTGTGACCAGACAAAAAAAAAAAGGAGCACTTGAGACACCCAGTGTTTCCTTTGAAATAGTAATCTGTGACTTGAAGACTGTTGGTTCGAAAGAGCTGTTGAATACTGGTAAGTGATTGAAGTAGTCTGAATTATAATTTGAATGCTCTACTTCTATTATTTATTTTTTTTTTTAATTCTTAGCAAGTTATAGGAATTAGTATGTTACAGTTCATTTGAACAGTTGGAAATGTGACTTTCAAGTGGATGCCGGGTACTGGAATGAAGCTGTCTTGTTTTTTAACTTGTGTTTGTGTTAATATCAGATGTGCTTAGCTGTTTCTGTGGAAGCTTCATTTTCAGAACTGCTAGCTTTATTTATGCAGGCAAAAAGCCTGTTCTCACTTAGTATTTGTCTTTTCCTATGAAGAAGTACTCTGCCTGCACACAACAGTTGCAGTCTGAGTGATCTCTCCTGCTTGGTCACGTTTTGTTTTTTAACATGCCTTATGAGCTAAGTGAAGTTGGGCTTGTCAAGTCTTGCCTGGAGAAGGACGGTTCAAGACTGCCTCAGGTCACAAAGAAACAGAATGTGGTGATCTTAACTGAGGCTGAAATGGATCTTTTACCACTGTCTCGACATAGAGATTGTTATGACTGGTAAGATTCACTTAGAAAAGATCCAGAAACTGATCAAAAGAGAATAAATATTGCCATGAACAAATTTATTATAGCAGTACCTAGATTTTTGCAATACCTAGATTATCAACAATTAGAATCTTTAATTAGTTGTGAGGTTCAGGAGATTTCACTTTAAATTGTTATTTTAAGCAGGTAAGTGAAGTAAACCATTACTTATAATAATCTCCTGTACAGAAGGTATCATAAAGTGTAATTTTGTTTCCTGGCCTTATCCATTTATTGAATAATTTCAGTGCACCTAATGAATCCCAGGGAAATTATCAACAGGATTCTTACTCTTTCAGTTACCAAGGCTGCTTTCCTAGAAATGTGTCGTCAGCTGCCTGTAAAGACAACCACGTCACTTTTCACTGTGATCCAAATTTGTAATCATATGTTAAGTCTGGATGCTGTGCTCTGATCAAGAGAACCTTGTGAATAGCTTCTATATCCTCTTTGCACCAACTACTTTTGTCACTTGGTTGCCCTTCTTTCCTATCTGCTTTGTTCACTGCAATTAAACCAAAAGTGGTGTTTCTTCTATATGGTTGGTAGCACTAATCTTTCCATTGTTCCTTTCATTAGCAATAGCTTCCCTATAATAAAACTGCAGTGACCCATTCTTTCAAGCCTGGAACAACACAATGTGATTTGGAAGCAATTGCATTTCAATAGACTACAGGGACTCTTTGATCTAATTTTTTGGATGACCTAGAGTATTCAGTCATTCAGCTGTCTGTTATCTGCCATTGCCTGCAGAGTAGACTTGCAAGAGTCTATATGAAATAGTTTGTTAGGCAAGATGACCTTAGCACTGGAAAGGGGCAAGAATTTATTGTTTTGGTACAGATCTGTTAAGAGATGTATGTATCTTACTTATGTTTTAATAGCTTAGTTGACAGTAAGGTCCCACAGTTTTATGCTGATTTGCTGATTTGAGACCAAATGTTTCCATAGGTCAACACAATTTTCTTGATGCGTCAGAAGGCAAAACTGGATCTATGCTCTATCTGAATAAGTACTTTAATATATTAAGTTAGCATTTTAGGAGAATGTGCACAAGTTTAGTGTGAGTACTGCCTCTTGTCTCTTCATCATCAAAGTGTTGAGCTGCTTTGATTTTTCAATAGAAAATTTGCTTTCTTCTGTCTTCTGCCCTTTCCTACTTCCTTTATTTGCTGGAGCAAATCTGTTATGCAGCTAGAAACCCATTATTATATCTTTTAAATGAAAGCATCTTGTATGCCAGGAATCTTCTTTCAATCTTCCTGTCTGTTTCAGACTTTGAGTAGCAGCGGCATACTTAGTGATAAGAGTATGACAGATGCATTAAAATCCAGGCTTATGTTGTACATAGTACAGACTTGCTCAGTCATTTTATCAAAGCTGCCCAGAAGATGGATGTACTTCACTCACCTTCAGAAAAATATGTTCTGGACTATCTGTGGAAAATATGATACGCTCCCTCTGAAGAAATTGTGATAATTTTGTTCGTTTTCAGGCCTCCAGGCCAGAATTTTGTTAGTATGGTCTCACTTTCAGTGATGTTTTGGGTGTTTTTTTTTTTTTCTTTTTAAATCTTAAAACCTTGGGTTAATGAGTTCGCTTATCTTAGTAAATGTAATTTGAGTTTCTCTCTCTGGCATCCATTTAATGTTGCCCAACTAGACACTAGTGCAAAATTTTAAACTCCTCTCTCCACTGATATTCATTATTATTTGTAATAAAGGTCCTGCATTACTCCAGCGTGATTTCTTGGAGCTTCCTTCAATCCCTTCAGCAGTCCCAGTTGATATATCCAGAGCAGTGGTTTGTCTTGCTGGTTCATCCTTGGCTTGCGTTCTCCGATTAAAGCTGTTCATTCTTCCCAAATTATTTTTTTCTGAACTCCTGGCTTGAGCCAATTCTTACTTAATTGTAACTATATTGCTATTGTTATTTAGTAATATAGTATTTCTTATAATTGCCTTTAGCAATTGAATCTAATTGGGAAGCACACTATGCAAAATCCACAGAATATAGGGGCAGTGGTGTCAGTTTTTCAGAAGGAGATGGTGCTGGCTGCTGTTAGAATAAAAGATTGGGTTTAGGACTTAGTGTTATCTGTATTCCTACCTCATTCTCTTGCCCCTTGCCTGTTCTCATCTGCAATTTATGCCATCTTGTCTGCATTAAAATGAGATATTTACTGTTGGTTTGCTCTTTTTAACTCCCCTTTCATGATGACATTGTCTCTGAAGGACTTGCTACTGTCTTAATCTGTGTATAAACTGCGTGGTTGTCTCTCTTTGTATGCTAGTTTTTGTCTCCTATCTCATTATGTTGGGTCTATGTATACATAATCTGTCATATAAATTGAGCTGTTTGCAGTTGCACAGTAAATTAGACCCCTGGAGTGGTCAGTAGTCCATTTGTGTTCTAGAGACATTCTAGAAAGAAATTTATAACTGTGCATTTTGGAGCAGAAGTCATGTTCCCCTTGTGAACAAGAACTCTCTCTTACAAAGTCAAATGAGTTCACACGGTCGTCCAATACACAGCATGGAAAATAGGGAACATAATGAATGACTAGTTTATTATATAGCATTTGTGGGGATGTTGATACTACTTGGCAGAGGAGACAGGTGAGGGTATACAGCAAGTACAAAACATGCACCCAGGGGAAAGAAACATACAACATAAAGGAACTCTTCTACTGTTACATTGCATACCAAGCATTCATGTATATTCTGGATCACAGAGCAAATTAGTACAGTTCAGTCCTGTAAAACTGTATGAAACATGGGTTTATTGCCCAGGCCAAATTCAACCCTAAGCAAGTGCTCTGGCCTGGAGGCCTGAGAGGCTGCACCTGCTTACACTAGAGGTGAATGTGGGCCGTTGTCTCTGTTTTGTTTCTGTACCTCTGTGTTAGACCAGTGGAGTCAGCTTCATGTGCTAGCTAGTGCCCTGCTTTGTTTTTGGTAAGATGTTATTAAATTTTGATTATAATGGGCCTCTTGTCTCAGGATCTGTTATATTTGTTAGTGTCTAGTCAAGAGAAAGAGGAGGGAAGGATGCATCATGTTACGCTTGCTGAGCTGTCAGAGGAGTTTACAGCTGGAGAAGGGGCTGGATGTAGCGCTGAGAGATAAATAGGAGATGTATTAATTCAGCGGAAGTTGTGTGTGCATGTCTGAGGGCAGGACTTTGCTCAAAGTATCAAAGAAGCCACAAAATTACAGCGTTTTAACACGGTCTGGTCACCTAAGAGGCAGGCAGGCAAAGTAATTCATGTGCCCATTCTTTGTACTTGTTTAATTACACCCCATATTAGCATTATTTAAGTTCATGCTAACAACAGCCTCTTATTCCTAGTGCTCACACTTTACGTCTAATTAAATATGTTGAGACAAATCCTAAGGTTCTTCTGCAGACAAACTCAAAACCAGTGAGCGAGACTGCTGGTAAAAGGACAAAATAATTGCTACTCACACTGAGGTTCCTTTAGAAACCTACAGCTGTAAAAATAGGACAAAATTTCACCCTCTGGGACCTTGAAGAGAAACTAAGTACAGAACTGGTGATTTGACTCATTCTCAAAACTATTTTTGGTCCACCCAGAAGCCAATACACAAATCCTACGCTTTCTGCTGTTGTACCAGCACAACATGAACAGTATCTGGCATATGCGTTCCTTGACTTTCTTTATATTCCCACACCTTTATATCTCCATCCTTTATAAAATACAAACTGTGTTTTACAGGATCATAATTTTCTTCACTGGACATTTTACCATTATTCATTCCGTAATATGGTAAAGATGAAAATAAGAAAAAACTTTACTGGAAAATGAGGTGACAATTGGAAAAAGCCATATTTTTTAAGATATTTTAAATTATACTAGACATATAAAAGACACTGTTTCTGGTCTCAGCCTTGGTTTGACTGCTGTTGAATTGTGTGATTGGATCATTGATCATCCTTCTCCATATCTGTGTGGTAAACTTTCCGCTTAAGACAGCGATATGCTAGGCATTTTGACCCTACTGATTCCTGATGGGTAAGAAATGGAATTAAAGAAGATAAATGATGGAGAAACAGTCTGCTTCTGCTGGACAGGAAAACAAATAGCGGTTGCACTCTTCCATGGTTTATATAAAAAAGTCCTGGAAGCCTGAAACATGCATAGAGGAAATCCTGTGTTGCTGAGAGTACTTTGACTCCATCAGCCTGAACACAGTGTACTGTTTAGGAAAACAGCTCACAGGAGGGCCCACAGGAGTTGGTCCTCAGTCATTTTTCCTTGCTCCCTTATTGCTGCCAATAAGAGCATGGAAATTATTTGTTGGTGTATTTCAGACCAAACTTAAAAGCTGTTGCGAGCACTGCTACTTGCACCCTTAAAGCAAGTCCAGAAACAGAGATCCAGCCATTTGTACGTAGATAGGCAGTTCATCCTGGCCTTTCTTGTTAAGCCTAGTTTTATCATAAATTCTAAAGGAATTAGCAGATTCTGTCTATACGTGAAACCTAAGTATTTTTCTTGCTGTAGCAAAATCTTTCTACAAAACTTAGTTCTCACACTTTCCCTGGTCCATTAGAGTGAAGCTTATAGTCAAATGCCCTCATAAGGGTCAGAAGAGGATGACCTGTCTGCACAGACTTGACCTCTTCATAACAGGATGTCTTTGATGTAAATGAGGGTTTTTATTTTAAGCGCCACTATTTTCATTTGGACCATCTCTGCTGCTGAGATGCAGCATATTCTGTTCTGCACAGCTGTGACCTGCTGAACATATAAAATGTGTCCCTCTTTAGAGGTTGATTCTAATAACTAATAGCAGCTTTCAGTCACTAATAATTAACCTAAATAAGGTTTTATTTCTGTCTTTTTCCCCTTTTTCCTCCACTTCAGAAGTGTTTGAGGAAGATACCAGGTTTGCAGACCTGAAGTGTAAAGCCTTTTGTTTACCCATAACACAATGATGGTCTGTGAAACTGTAGTTCAAGTCCAACTCAAGCAGACCACTCCTGACCCGCAGCAGTAGAGCGGAAAGTACAGGAGTATCTTGGCTGTGCCCTGGCCCTGCCCCACAATCCTCTTGATCTGAGCAAACAATGGGGTCAAAACTGCTCTTAAACATTTTGTTTCTTTTCCACACAAGCTTGCTCCCTCAGCCTCTCTGCACAACCAGGGCCCTGACTGTAGTGACAGCTTTGTGGTTTGCACACTTGTACTCAGTTGGGAACTTGACTTTGATTCAGTGTAGGCTTCCAGTTATGACTGGTCTGGGTGGTTGCTGGGAGTTTGTTTCTAGCTCCATAAGTCCCTTTTGGTCATTTTAGCACGTGCAGTTTTTGTTTGTCACAGTTGTTTTTGAGTCTACAAGACATTTAAGATAATGTGTTCTAATTTTCAACATTTTCGGGAAGGAATTGTATTTTTCATGCATGGCTTGTCCCATTCTCTTTGGCAGAGATAGTAAGTAGATTAATCACTGGGACTAGTGTCCAGTACTGCAAACAGTGAGAGAAGATGGAGGTTAAACACTGTTTTCAATGTCTGTGGTCTTGAAATATACAGTGCACGGGTGGGGGCAAGGTAAAAGCTGGGGCCATGCTAGACAAAGGCATCAGAGCTGTGACGCCAATTATTTATCTGTCAATTCTTTAAGACAGTTTCAGAAATATTTGCATCTGATTTCATTCTGTCCTGGGCATGAGTAATGTTGACTTAACAGACATATAGGGCTTTCGGGATTTTCTAGAAAATACCATTTTCTTTCTGTTTGGAAGTTGCGGTGTCCAGTGATACCTGACAGCAACCCCACTGAAGTCAGCAGCCTTTTTGGGCATCAGAAGCGTTCCCTCTGGCTTGACTCCTGCCCACACACAGAAGCTGTTACATCTGTATGCATCGCTTTGTAATGGTCTTCTCTCGGTAAGCTGTCAGGAGAGGGGTTAAACTTAGTTATCTTATTTATTATGCTACCAGTGAGAGCTAGCAGTGGACCTACAGTGAGTTTTATCAGCTGCAAAGCAGACTCCAGTATCTTTTTTTTAAAACCCACTCATTTTGTATTAGGAAGGCTCTGACTAGCCCTTAAATGGTATCTGAGTTGAACTTTAATGGGTAATTACATTACAAACAAGGTTTTCCTCTGTCTTTTTGATCATGTCACTGGGAGCAGAAATGTTGGTTCTTTCTTGCCTTTTCTTATCCCATTTTAATCCCAATTCTGTTGCTGCAGGTCTACCATAAATTACAGTATGCTAAAGGAATTTCCTATTGATTTGCTTTGACAGTGATTTGACCAGCTATGTGAATAGCTGATGGAAGCAGAACTTATCTTTGGTTCAGGCAGTAAAGCATTGACTAAAGCTTTGAGGTAAACATTTACAGAAGAAACCTGGAATCGTAATGCCTTGCAGCTCAGCACGATTTACAAATGTGTATTAATTAAGCTCCAGTGCTGGCTTCACTGTGTGTTAGATGAGAACAGCATCCTGGCTCATAATAGGTTGACATCAGTAACCTTTTATTGTTTATCGTGCTCGGAAGTCACAAAGAATGAGGGTGAAGAAATGTCAAATAATCAGGTCACACGCAAGTGAATGAGTCTTGATGGTTGAAGCTCAGTACCGTGGGAACCATTATTGTCCAGCGTAATTTCTGGAACATGCAAGTTAATTTCTTTTTTACAGTGTGAGTTCATAAGCTAGGAAAATCTATAAACAAGTTGTACAGTCAGATGAAAATCCTTTTCCTCAATCTCATATGTGGCTGCCCAGCTAGTTCCTGCCACAGAAACAGTAAAAGCAAAAGGTTTGAAGACAAAGATAATAGGTCTTGGGTTTATTCTTACTGGAATAAGGCCCAGCGCAAACCTGCTTAATAGTAGAGGAAGCTGAGGCAATAATGTGATATTTACTTGCACAGACAATGGGGTGTTGCCTTTTCACTCTCCTGGGGCATTAGCATTTCTAGCTGCCCCACTATGTACACAACACACTCATGGCTTTATTATTGAGGGCTGGATTCTTGCTGTTCACAGTAGGATCACTTGAATGCTTGTGCTTGCCTGCCTAATATATGTTAATTGCAGGACTTTTGTGTCTCAACATCTTTATTAATATTAATGGAATGAGATTTTTAATGGACCTATACAAAATATGCTTGACCTAGCTTGAGCCCTCACTTTTGTTTTTATACTCTGCAGCACAGTGTGGCTTCCAACTAATTTAAGAACGTAATATTATATTCTGTGGTAGAGTACACAAACTAATGAAACATGGATTACTCTTCAGATCTGCAGTTTCTTTGCCATGAGATATGGAATTTATGTAACACCAGAATATAATTAGTTTTGGGTTTTTTTGAATTGTGAAATTAAAACCAGATTTGCTTTTACTTTGTGCAATTTATTGCTCTTCAGTGAAAAGAGTGAGCATGTAAAAATGATTCTATCTTGACCAGTCTTGGCTTATGCAGCACACTCATTCTTTTTTTCTAGGAGCAAGTCATCAAAATAGTAAGTCTTAAAATTAGGGTAGACTAAACCTCAAAAAATATTTTGAGTTAATATTGTAATTGAAGTATAGTCTGCTCATGTTAAGGGGTAGGCATCACTGCTGTAACACAGTGATGGAGAAGAAAGTTTAAACTTTTCTAAAAATGTGGCTACCCAGTTTCATTTATTGTTAATGCTTGACAGAAAGTTTTGTTATTTGTTTTGTTAGACGCGAGTATAAATTAAAGACTAAAATACCGCTCAGGCTAGGGATGAGATTGATTTTTTTCAGCCACTATAAATGGTTATAGCATGGGCAAGAAAAACGCTTCCATCACTTGTACCTGTTTGATAATTTTTCTGATAAACAATCTTTCCTGATAGTCCACCATGTTATGCTGTTTGCAGTAGATGCCTCTGAAATCACTGTAGAGACCAGACAACTGCAGCAGTATCTCTAGCCTTCAGTTTTTTTCTGTTTGCTGGCTTCTCTTCATGTTAGAAGCCATGGGAAGGCTGTAGGGATATTCTTTGCACTCCCATTGTGTCATGTCGATGATCAGATTATCCTGCCTCTAGCAGCAAAAGCTTAAGCAAAGGGGTGGAAAAAGACAATTTCCAGGCTGAGACATAAGTGAGCAGCTGATGTCTGCTGATTCCTGTAGCAGAGTATCTTCCACTGTCATTTTCAGGTCATCGCTATCATTGCTTATGGGCTTCATCTAAAGGCTGTAGTTAATGAAAAGTTTTATGCTGACTACTTCAAATCAGAACCTGGCCTTAGGAGTGTTCTCTTTTCTTCCTCCCAGCATCATCCTGGACCTTGAGTCCAGAGGCTCACCAGTTCCTTGGGAAATGTTACTACAGTTACTGTTTGGTTTAGGGAGACATTTTGCAAATGGAAAGTACCACTGGCTCATTGAGAAAGTGAAGCACTTCCATTTCTACTGTGGACCCCAAAACGTGTCTTGTAAATAATCCAAGTTGGTGTTGTATAATCAGATTTCTCTGAATCATAAGTTAGATGGAAAAAAACGGCCTACTTGTAGGGCAAGGGAAACCCGTCTGTAGACTGACCATCTGCTTTTCTCATGGACAACTTGGACTACTAACAACCTCTAGTAAAATGAGTGGGAGTTCAGGCAGTTTCCCAGAGAACCAGCTGCTGCTACTGCTGCTAGAAAATGCACCGAAGTGCTTGGTATCTGGTGCCTGAAGCTGCCAGAATTGTTTCAGTGTACTAATGCTGGTTGGTTTTGTTCCGCTATGCTGCCAGGGTATTGTGACAATGGAGTAAAGGAAGCATGACGGCCACCAAAAAATGCAAAGTCAAGAATAAATGTGAAGACATTACTTGGCTGAATCCCAGTCAAGTCCTGATGAAGCTTGGCATTGGAAGTAAAAGAGGAAAATAGGTTTTGGGGCTTGTTTCCCTTGTTAGACAGGAGAGGGACTTCAGTTTTTGATCTGCAAAAATGTACAAGAATATTATCTCTTGTCATCCTGGGAACACCTGAAGGAGGCAAGTTTTCTTTCATCTAATGCTCTTGATAGGACAGCTGAATAATTGCAGACAGGAGAAAGTAGTTTGTTCTGAAATAGTTAATTGATTTTTCCTATACCTGTGATTCCTCTGATTAACAAAGAGTCCTGGGTGGTCATTTTAACTGCCTGAGGCTCAAACAGTCCTGTGGTTGTCTCTTCTGCCATTCACTAACTACATTCTGTACTGATGAATAGTAATTATCATTTAAATCAACACCTTTGTGGTTCTTCCAGGAAGGGGCTTAAATTTTAAGGAGAAGGTTGATGTGATTACTCTGAGTTTTTTGGTAGGTGAATGGATGTAGGGTTACTGCAAAAAATAATAAAGTAGAGAATGTATATCAGTATTGCATGATTTCTATCATTATATGTTAAAAGAATAAGTCATTATAAGTCTGTAAATTGTCTTATAAAGATTATTTACTGTTGGAGAAAAAGAATTTATATTGGTGAAATTTGTGAGAATTAGTATAAATTTGAAATACTGTCAAAGTTTGGTGTCCTATTCTAGCCCTTCCAAAGGGTTCAGTGCAGATACACAAAAAAAAAAAGCCCTGGACAGGGGTGATCAAATGTGGAATCATGGGCTGAAACTGTTCCAACAGGATAGGCAGTGTAGTTTAAACCCTCTCTTATCTCACCAGTGTCCATACACATGCTGCCTCTCCACAGCAAGATGTTTGATTGATTCATAACAACTGATGGACAGTTTAAAATTTCAAAGCTTTTAATTTCCTTGTCCCTGACAGATAAAGAGGGTGGGCATTTCCTGATAATGTGGTATACATTCAAAATATTTAAGTTCCCTATGGTGCTATTTGTGGCTAATTTACTTCCATAGCACATTAACACTGCTGGCTTTATGCTGTGGGAGGAGTGTGTGGTGTAACATGCTGTGAAGAGAGGAAATGTTTCACAACAAGAGGTCCTTCTAGCTTTTCCTCTGTTTACATTACCACCTGGAAAGCAGAAAAGGTGGAGTAAATGACTGATGATCCAGATGGATTGCATGAACAGTCACATCTTTAGTCATGACACATTAAGCTGGGCAAGTTCACACTGGAGAAGTGGCAGATTGCATTTTAATTCCTGGAAGCATATATGTATTTTTATGTAGCAAAATATGTTAAGCACAAATAGGGCTTGAGAGACTTCATGATAGTAATCTTTTGGCCAGCAGTGCCCCTTTAGTGGCCACTGAGCAGCCAGATTATGTGGGGGAAAGTCAGGGATACGCTAATGTAAGGAACAGAGGCTCAAGGACAGGCTCTAAAGAAGTTAGAATGATAAATCAGTGGCTTTGCAAGTGACATAAAGTTTCAGAGAGACTCAGGATGGGAGGATCACAATTTTTACTTTTCATACTCATTTTTCTAATTCTTGCCTATGAAAGCAGACAAATTATCTCATGAGAGTTGGTGTGCTTTGACGCACTACTTGCTTGACTCATGTAGCACTTCTCAGCACATCAAGTATATCGTGGTTTCTAAGTAAAGGTTGAAGACGCAACAGCAGCTGAACTGTGCTGCACTTCTCTCAAATTATGGCTGAAGTTACTTATTTCATGCCTAAAGTCAATGAAGAGCAGCTGGGGGCTGCAGTGTGACATGGAGAGAACTCAGGTCTTGTGTTCTGTGGTGTCAGAAGAGAGCAGAGAGACACTGAGGCCATGGGACTGGGATGTACAGAGTAGATTGAAGTGTCTAAAACAGACACTTCCATGATGTCTCAGAGCCTCTGTGACCCTGACAGCACATTCCTCTTCTTGGAGCTTTTTTCTTAACCTATGCTTAACCTGACCTTTACTTAACCTACTGTTCAGCAAATTCATTGCACAAAGAGGGTCAGACTGCTTAGGAAATTTTGTCTCAAAAATATTTTGCTGATTTTGTTTTGTTTTTCTATAAATCCTTTTATAACTTTGCAGCATGCTGAGTTGTCAACAAACTCCAGATAATTGTATCTTCCTTGATTTTACTGCATTTTATTTCATTAGGAATGCCTATAGTGTTTAACATAGTGCCAACATCTGTGGCAGTAGGTTTTTAGGTTTCTTAGACTAATTAAATAAAAGTGTCTCACAGAATAGAAAGTTGCTTTTAGGCATAATTTTTCCCATTGTCAATTTTATCTTTGCTATTTCCTGAGATCTCAAAGATCATCACGTGATTACTTAGGCTCCACAGACTATTTTGAGAGCCTAATATGTAAGGTAGTACTCACACACTGAAAACACTACTGTACAAACGCTTTCATGAAGAAATGCTGTTGACTTGCTTGAAAATCACTGCAAATGGTGATTGCTAAAACAGGAATGAAAGCCCTCTCTTCTTGGGCCAGTTTCTGTGGACTTTGTAAAAGTAGGAAATACGGTGTCCTGTCCGCAGCTTCTTTATCCTCTCTTTGCATTTCTTACTCTCAAAGGTAGAACTGGTTGTTTGTTTTTTTTTTTTCCAATGAAAAGACACAAGTAAATGCTCCCACACCATCTTTCATACTTTTCTAAAGAATTATCCCTGCTAAAGAGTCACATAATTCATAGGCTTAGACTAAAGTCTGCTTACAGTAAAATCAGAGTAACCTTTCATGACCAGTTTAGTACTGCAGGCCTATTCAGAATGTACAAATCAAATATGGTTTCTGAATACCTAGAAACTATTTTTTTAACACTCCAAATACTGGTTGGAACTTGCATGTTTTACTCTGACCCTGTCAGGAGAAGTAAATTGATGTGTTATGTCGAAGGTGAATTTACCTCTATGCTCAATATCTGGACCAATATAAAGGTAGTATTACTGTTTCTATGTAAGGGTTATGGCATGATATTTTATTTCATACCAAACCAGGACCTCTTTGTGGCAGTTTTTGCATGCCATTATAGTTACTTTTTTACAGATATTTCTGTAGTCAGACAATTGGGCTGAGAATCTTTTCTCGTCAAAATTTAATTTATTATTCTATTAAACTTTTGTACTCTGTGACAAATTCACCCAGGTTTTCTGCTTTTAATTTTGGTGCAGTTGCACTGCAGAGCAGTTATATCATGCTCACCTTTGTGCATCATTGCATTGAATAGAAATGTCATAGGCTAATTTGTGGGAGAGAGAAGTGTGAATGAGTGTGCACAGTTTGAAAGCAGGACGAGGATTAATGCAGTATGTCTGCGCACTGCTTATTGGTAGCTACAGGTAAGAAAACAAAGAATCTTTGGACCCATGGTGTACTCAGCAGTATAGTATTGTGAAGGCAGGTCAACGGCCATAAATGGTTCCTACAAATAATGAGTTTTTTTCATGACATGAAATATATATGCAAATTACTGCATTTGTCTTAGCAAATAACTCACTTTGCATTCAAATGCCCTTTATAAACCAAGATCTGGATGCTAAGGATGGTTTACGGTTATCTGAATGTTACGTGGAGTTGCCATTGTACTGGTTTCTGAACGTTGTGAGGAACTAAGAAAATGGTGAGGTCTTCTTTTAATTCAGTGGATTTTTAGGATGATGCTGCCCTGCAATTCATATCTAATAGTATGAATTGCATTCAAGGTTTTATTGATTTACCATTTATTGGGATGAAAAAAATGTGTTTCAGTCATACCTGGGCTGCAGCCCTATTTCTAATAGGTGTTTACAGCAAAAGAAGGAAAGGTGACATTTAGGCTTTCTTGCTCCTTCTTTCACAGTGATGTTAAGTAATCAAACTTTCTCTATAGGCATGTGAAAAATAGAAAGCATTATAGCAAGGGATTTCCTAGTTGTGAGCAAACCTTTCAACTTTCTCAGGTGCCAGTAACTGAATCCATGTTTCTGGTTCACAGACCATGGAGCATTGCTGTTCCTGTGAGTGGTGCCACCTATTAGGTGGCATACCTATCCTGTGACCTTCTGTGTTTAGTCCACTTGGTCACTGGATCACAGCTGGAGCTACTGCGTGAAATTCTGAAGGCTGGGACTGCAGCTTATAGTGAGGAAGATGGAAGCATTTTAATAGAACAACCCAGCTGGGGTCAGATGGGAGCCTTTGTAAGTCTGTCTTGAGCATTGACTAGATTGATTACAAAATCCTGACTCTAAAGCTGAGAAATAAGGAACAGAGAAGCTGAAAAACTGGGAGTTTAATCCAGATAACCCAGACGCCAGCCTCACATTCTCACTCTTGGGCCATCTTTGCTTCTTGTTTTCCATTCCCTTAATGGCCTAAGTTCTTTTGTTCCCCTCCCTTTCTTCTTCCCACATAGATATTTCAACATATGTATATGTCTGTGTATGTGGAATATCAGCAAAGCTGATACTTTGCTCCCTACAGAGTTTCTTGTGACCACTCTCTCATGTAACTAATCCATAGCAATGTATACTCCAAGAAGGAAAATTAAAAGGTTGGGAACCACTGACCTAACTTCTTAGTAAGCAACACAGCTGGCAATCAGATGTAACCCGAGCTCCTTGTTATTGGAGTTGCTGAGCTATTCATAGCAGAGTAAAATTGCTATGGGAATTGAGCTGGATTTATTTTGTTTGAATGCAAATTATCCCAGGTCAGACAGGCTCGGATCTTCTGCCCCCTTGAATTCATTTACATCAGCTCTGCCAGGCTGAAGTTTTCGTGAAGGTTCTTTGCTGGAGAAAAGTGGGTATGGGGAGTGAACTGCCACTGTCTAGAGCATTTGCGCTGGGGCCTTCATACAGTCAGTGTAAGTCACTTTGAAGCCAAGACCTCTGAACAGAGTGGAGGGTCTACCCTTCATCAGCTAGCTATGTGTGGTGTCCAAGTGCATTGGATAAGTGTGTCTCTATATTGGCTGCAACTTCAACAGGGTGTTTCATAAGAGAAAGGAAGTCTTTTCAGGCTTGTCTGCCACTCTCACTCATGATATGAAATGTTATTCTGAAAAGTCTAGCTGCCAAAATCCCATCATCACAGGAAAACCTGCATTTTCACAAAAAAGAAAAAACCACCCAAGGTTGATGCTCGTACGCATGGCCATAAAGGGTAAAAATGACCATTTAAAAACTCAGTTGAAAATTGTTCAAGAAATCAGAAAGAAAACACAAAAGCCCTTTGGCATTATTTTACAAAATCTCGTAATTTATAGCATTTCTTCCTGCAAGGCGTGATTCATGACTTCTAATGTTTGGAGTTGCATGTCTGATAGGGAGGAATGTTCCTTATCAGAAACACTCAAGCAAGCATCTGTTAATGCTAAGTACCTATGGAAAAGAATTTCCAAGTACTGATTTTAGTTATCTATCATCAGTTGGTCTTTTTTAAGCTGTTCATTTTCTGTGTCACTGTGCCCTAATCTTACTGGTTTTGCCTTTATCACAACTAGAGAAGCAGAAGATTCATTAAGGTGGCATGTGTTTTCCCTAGAATACGCTGTACGCAAAGGAGGAGGAGACTCTTGCCAGAACATGCTCATTGCACCTAATTCATAGCAAACCATCCTTAGGGTGAAATTCTGCCCTGTCCAAAGGTCTGTTAATGATCTAGGTATCCCAAAGTCACATTTCAGAGATTTAAGAGGAACATGAATGGTGATATTATTTTGTGCTGTTGCACAAGTTGAGTGGACAGAAAGGGTTGTATTTTCTATGCTTCACACTTTAAAGGTTCCATCAAGCTGTGCTCTGACTTACATGAGATGCTCAATTAGGGGACTAACTAAACTACCTTCTGAAGTCAGCTGTTCTGTTATTCATAGCATCATAGAATCACAGAATAGTTAGGGTTGGAAAGGACCTTAAGATCATCTACTTCCAACCACCCTGCCATGGGTAGGGACACCTCACACTAAACCATATCACCCAAGGCTATGTCCAGCATGCCCTTGAACAGCACCAGGGATGGAGCATTCAGAATTCCCTTGGCAGCTCATTCCAGTGCCTCACCACCCTTACAGTAAACAATTTCTTCCTCATATCCAATCTAAACTTCCCCTGTTCAAGTTTGAACCTATTACCCCTTGTCCTATCACTACAGTCCCTAATGAAGAGTCCCTCCCCAGCATCCCTATAGGCCC
>JAOEHY010014654.1:34094-49241 GCA_025447955.1 Psilopsiagon aurifrons
CCTGACTGCCATGATTTTTCAAATATGATGGACAGTGGCTTAGCAACTTCATTTGCAGCTCCTTCAGGACCCGCGGACGGATTTCATCAGGTCTTACGGACTTCTATACATTCAGGTTCCTAAGATGGGCTCGAACCAGATCCTCTCCTACAGTGGGCCCAGGGTGTTCATTCTCACAGTCCGTATGTCTGCCTTCCAAGACTTCGGTGGTGTGGTCAGAGCATTTGCCGGTAAAGACTGAAGCAAAGCAGTCATTGAGAACCTCAGCCTTCTTCAAATCCAGGGTAGCCAGTTCTCCCTATAGCTTCTGCAGAGGGCTCATGTTGTCCCTAGTCTGTCTTTTATTTGCAATGTACCTATGAAATCCCTTCCTGTTATCTTTAACATCCCTAGCCAAGTTTAATTCTAAGTGGGCTTTAGCTTTCCTAACATGGTCACTAGCTTCAATGACAACATCCCTGCATTCTTCCCAGGCCGCCTTTCCTTGCTTCCACCTTTTATAAGCCTCTTTTTCCCTTCTCATTTTCCTCAGCAGCTCCTTATCCATCCAAGGAGGTCTCCTGGTCCTCCTGCCACACTTCCTTCTAGTAGGGATGTATTGCTCCTGAGCATGCAACATGTGATCCTTTAATATCAAAAAACAGTCTTGGGCCCCCCTGCCCTCTAGGGCTATATCCCATGGAACCTTACTAAACTGGTTCCTTTAGAGGCCAAATTCTGCTCTCTTGAAGTCCAGGCAGTGAGCTTGCTGCACGCTCTTCTCACTGTCCTGAGGATCTCAAATTTGACCATCTCATGATTGCTGCAGTCAAGGCTGCCCTGGAGTATCACATTTCCAAACAGCCATTCCCTGTTGGTGAGCATGAGGTCAAGCATGGCACCTCTCCTTGTCGGCTCTTCTGTACTGTAAGTAAGTAATCAGCTGTAAGACAGCACATGACACATAGTGGGCTGCCTTTTCTTAGGAAAAGTGAAGCATAAATGCATTCGTAAAACACTCTTGCTGTTTCCTGTTTGCTTTGTGATGGATTACAGAGCTGTCATAACTAATAAAGTATCTAGATTTTATCTTACAGTTGCAGGGATTTGCTTAAACAGGACATACCCTGTACAGCTACCAAGCCTAAATTTGAGCTGTTGGGCTTAGGTAATTGCTTTACAGCAATTAGCAATTGCAGTATACCAACCATTATAGCAAGTCAAAGAACCATATTACTAGAATCATTAAGGAAGGGTTCTTCAGTGCAACTTGGTAAGCCTTTGGCACTTAAATATTATTAGTGTAGAATTACTGTCATAATATTGTAGTTTACATTAGCATTTTCCTTCTGTTCATTTATCATGCTTATTTCTGTTTAAAAAACAAAACAAAACAAAAAGACCCCCAAAAAACCCCAAAGACCCTCAAAGCGTGAGAAATGAGGGAGCTCACGTACTGACAAGCAAGTATTTAATCTGTGGCAAAGCAATCAAATTTGTGTTAGTTCTAGAATATCTCATTACCCTCCAATAAATACCAGTTTAATATATTTAAATATCAGTATATTTGAATATTTCCTTATTTGCCATATGTTGACAGAGGGCTGCATAAAGATGTTTAAAACAAGTTCAGTCAACTGCAGAAATACAAAGGCACTATTCAGAGATAACACTGCCTTTGTTCATATAGGAATAATTAAAGACATGCAATTTTGTTACCTTGTTTTAATAATTGCTGAGTGTTCTGCATAACACTTCTTTTGAGCAGCCAAACAGAGTAGTCTTTCATGACTAACTCAAGACTGACAGTTTAAACATCATGCTCTCCTTCTGTCAGATCTGGAGATAATAAAATGGTATATTGTGAACAACTCTTCACATATTTCATTTGCAAAGAATCTATATTGTATTAGAAAATGGAATAAATTGAATACTTCTTGCAAATCGCTAAGAATCTAAAGAAAAATGTGATCTCCTGTACAATTCTCAAGTCAAGGTAGGCAACTAGTGATTCTAATGCTTCCTTCACAATAAAAATGTTTTAGTATATATGAAGGCCACTAACTTAACCTAAACATTTGCTGTGGTACAGAGCCAGATATTCCAATCTATGAAAATCAGTAAAGGTCTGCTGAGGTTGTTCTCATCAGCTAAGGACCCAGTCCAATAAAGCATTACATTTGTACTTCCCTGACTCTGGGGTAGCAGTCAGTAACTGCCTATGTACAGACTTGGTGCTTTTCTGAAGGATGGGTGAATTTTTTAGAAAATACAAAAACCGAGGGTTTAAAATTTAGTTAAATTCTCTCACTTAGTGTATTCACATGCCTTTGAGCTGCCTGGCTTGGGATATGATCAAAAATGAACATGCTCTGAGTTTTACTCGTGGGATTTCTTGACTTCAATAATACTTGTGTATTATTGGAAACCTCATGAGAGTCCATTCTCACTAGTTTCCCAGAACATTTTCTTTCCCGAATTGGTAAAAATGCCCTCTGGGAATGCTTGGAGAGACAATGTTCAGCTCAATGGAAGCTCCTGGGTGCTTAACACTCTTTGAAAGTAATTTATTTCACAGTCTGTGCATGGACTTAAGGTCCAGACTTTTCACCTCTTGTTGGAGAATTGTGGATCATGTCCATTGTCACTGGGACTCAGAAATTTGTTGAATTCACTCAGTGCTTCGTCTGTGTGAAGTGCCCTTCTGAGGGGAAATGAAACAGCATATAGAGGCAAAATATGCCTCAGCTCTGTTAGCTGCTGCTGTCCCCTTCACAGTTACCCCTCAGAAAAGGGGCTGTAGGTTGTAGCAGAGTGAATGAACTTATCTAATTGCCATGATCTGAGGCCATTGGTTTAGCTGTTTGCTCATGATGCTTCCCAAGAGTAAAGATATCTTTCACCTCAACACCACTTTCTGCAATTCTGTTCCTTCTTTCTGTTTTACCAGATATGTTCCTTATCATTTTTTTCTACCGAACTTCACATCTTAATTTGCTTATTTTGATTATATTTTCCAGAGCATTGACATTTTGACCCCAACCTGAGGGTGCTCAATAACCCATCTTTCAAAAAGGCACTTAGTGATACCGGGTATCTACAATTCCAGGTCAGGCTGTACTGTACTGCTGGCTATAATTCTTGGAAATAGTTTTGCTTATGACTGTAGTAAGGTTATAGTCTTACGTATTTCTCAGACTACCAAGTTAACCCATCCCAAAAGATGATCTACTTCATTACACATTCTTTAAAGAAGCAGTGATTCATTTAGGCTGCTTGCATGATGTGGGATTGCTTTGTACAGCTTTGTACTAGTATTAAGTATCTTTGCTCTGGAGGAAAGAGGAATCCATAAAATGAATGTTTTCAAACTTAACTTTATTCTTCCTGGGGTTCCTTGGTATGTGTGAGGAAACTCTTTACCCCATTTTTAAAGTTTGACCCAAATCCCATTCTAAACAGCTGGCACCTTTCCTGCCATCATGGCAGGATTTTGTGTCAGGCTGCAGGTGTGTGCAGAGGGGCTGCCATCTCCACATGGATTTCTCTTGAGTATTCATTTGAAATGGATCTAAAATCACTGTCACTATTATCCAAGCTCCTGTCCATGAACTAGATGTTGCAAAATACCATGCAGACATAAATGTTATGCTGTGCTTGACCTAGAGGGTCTACAAGGATGCTGCTGAGGGACTGTAGTGACAGGACAAGGGGTAACAGGTTTAAACACGGGAAGTTCAGGTTAGATACAAGGCAGAATTTCTTTACTGTGAGGGTGATGAGGCACTGGAACTGTAGAAGTGATAAATGCTCCATTCCAGGTGGTGTTCAAGGCCAGGCTGAAGAGAGCCTTGGGTGATATGGCCTAGTGCAAGGTGTCCCTGCCCATAGAAGGGGGCTGGAATTGGATGATCTTAAAGTCCTTTTTAACCCAGACCATTCTGTGATTCTCCCATACCAGCTGCCTTAGATCATGTCCAGAATGAAAGGATGCTAATCACAAATGAGACGATCATTTCTGTACTTCCTGTAGGGACTACCATTATGGGCTTATACAACTTGGCAAAGGGCCTCATCTCCCTAGCAGTTGTGCTGGAATCTGAGGAGACAGCTGGAAATACAGAGATCTCTCCCTTCTTCTAACACATGGTGCAGTATGTTGGCATTTGAAAACTGACATCTGCCCAGTTCTAGAGGCCGGTCTGGGCCTGAAGGCAACTTCTGGCTATTGGCTTAAACCAGGACAGTCACATAGCTCTGAGTTGTGCGAATAGCTTCATGTTCTCTGAATCTCCATCATACCCTCTTTCTGCTTCTAAGATGTTCATTATTCTGGTATGGGAAATGGTCTGGTAGACAAAAAACTACAGGTGTCATGTCTGACCTAGGGGAGTCTCTACTCCAGCAAGGGAATTCTTTGGTGGCAGATATAGGTTTTTTGTGTTTCTTTTGTGGTGCTGACTTCCCAGAGACTTAGAAGTACATCAGGGGAGAAAACAAGAGTTTAACTTTGATTAAAATGAATTGTGGCTGAGAGAATTTCATGAGTTTTCACTGCAAAGTGAATGAGAAAAGACTCAAATATGCTGTGACATGAGACAGTCCCAACAGTGTTGAGATGTGAATACTAGATGTATAGGCATCTTTAACCTCAGGTAGTTTTAAATAACCAGCAACCATACTTGTTAAGTCATCTGTTCTTCTTTATATTTTGAGGGAGTTCTTAATTTATGTTTTTATTTGTTTTAAGCAGAGCTAAAACCTGTATTTTATGTCATTGTACTTTACATGCTGTACCTCTTGTTAAGATGTGGTTGAATCAATGATTTGTGGGTTTTAGAAGCTGGGCAGTTGTGAAATAACACAGCAGAAGTCTTGGATCAATGTCCACTGAAGTCTCTGGAAAGCTTTATGCCAATTTCAGTTGTCCTTTTGTCAAGTCTTTTAAGACTTTGCATGAATATTTGGCACTATTGTAGTGGGTGTGAAAAGACATTTAACTTTTCCTTTTAAGAGATTTTTCATCTTGAACACATGCATACCCATCTAATTGTGTAGGCTTAATTGATTTCTTTGGCTGTTTTAGCTGCTCTCCATTAAGACACTGTGTTTTTTAACCCTTAATTTTATGTATATGCTCATAACACTGAATAAAGCATTCTGGATATAAGTAGTGTTACTTAGACAACACATGCAAACCTTTTAGCACTTTACTTAGTTGAGATACTCCTGTCATTGAACAAACTGTAACTTAACTCTGCATCAGTCAGTATGAAGTAGTTATGTTTAGAAGAGACACTGCAGTTCATTTTATGTTTTGATTCTTAGTTTAATTTCATTATGCTTCTTACCTTATTATTTGAATCTGGTTTATGAAACTCCCATAACTTTTATGTGCATACGGCAAACCTGTTGCCTATAATTTAATTAGTATGCAATGTAAATGTTGTGTATTATGCAAAGTACCCAAACTCATGAGACTCTTCTAGTTTAAAGCCAGGGTTTATCTACTATTTCAAAGCTTAGCTTTGTTCAACTGTAGGCAAAAAATATAAGTTCTGAAAATACTTCACTCACTGTCACTACTGTGTTATTATGGAGGGTCTGTGTTTTGGGGATGCTGAAGCCTCAAAATGCAGTAGGTTTACAGGCTGGTGAGCTGCCAATGGCTTCACTCAAATCTAAGAACACAGGGGGAGACAAATGGGAGCAGCCTTTATGCTGTTCCAGGAAATGACAAGAGACGTGTTTGAAACTGACCTGTTACTGTGATGCAAAACTGTTCCATGTGGAAGATTTACCTGGTTTTGCATAGCTAAAATAAACTTTAGGTGGTTTCAAAAATTCTCATTTTTCCATTGTAATCTAACTTCAATTAAAGAAAATAATGAAGCAGGTATTTTATTATAATTTCTCATGTCTAAATTCCATTTTGAGATTCTTCCTTTTGAAATACACCAAGAAAATAGAATAAGTGCCTTACCTTGGTGCTAACATCCTGATACTGAGGAATTTCGCAAAGAGATATTGGATCTGAAAATTCCTTTAGGCCACAGCTAAACAAACATTTTATAACAAAAAGCAGGTGGGAGGAATGTTGCCTTCTCATATCTTCTCAACTTTTCTGCAAACTGCAAGTTCCTCTAGTTTATTGATTCAGATTTGCTAACCACACAGATCGACGTATGTCTTGCTGTTTACTTTCCAATGGCATGGAATATCCCTTACAGAAGGCTAGCAAATGTGTGTTGTGAAGGGAAAACAAGACAACAGCAAACTCCAACTGAGCAATCTCTTGGGTTTTCCTTCCCACCATATTCTCACAATTAGTGCTATTATTAGTGATAGCCACAGTGGGAGAGTGGGGGAATCGACAGGAGTCCCTGGTCTTTTTCATGCTGTGTTGTCTAGACTTATAAGAATGTTAGATTTTGTCATCCTGCTTCCTCTCATGGTGTTTTATTTGCAGAGAATCTGAAACAAAAATGGAGTTTTGACCTACCTGACCCGTTCCTTGTTGAGTCCCAAACCCATCAAAGTTAATGGAAAGATACCATTGAATTCTTATTCAAGAAAAATCACATGTATCCTTCAGGAAACTGAATGTATAAATTTCCATGACAGTTTTGACAGTATTTGTTAATCTGCTGAAGCATTTGAGCTGGATAAGCATACTGCATCTAACTCATGATTATGCTTCATGTATTTGTAGAAAACATTTCCAGAAAAACCAGCGCCACCCCTTTTTTTCTTCTTTTCTTTAACACTTACACTACCCAGGAGTACAGAGTAGCCACAGTCTGGCTTTCAAGAAACTGGTATTCCTTGGCAGTTTAAAGTTAGACAAAATTATTCAGTGCTAGTATCCTGCCTTAGGGCTCTGGTGTTTCTCAGCTGGCATAGTTTCCAGCCAACGTGGCAACAGCTATAGGCTACTTTGCTTTACCTAAGCTTCAACTCAAGAACTGCAAGAAAACTAAACTGAAGTAAAGTATCTATCTGTCAGTTGTTGCCCAGATGCCCATTTTGCAGCAATCTGGAGGACTGAATCTCTGTCAGAACCCAGGTCAGCATTCTCAGCATTACTATAGAATTACCCTAGAGATTATTTTAATAAGAATCCTTGAAACCATCACATACCTAGAAGAAATGGAAAATGGTCTGTGATTGAATGCGTGTCCAGACTGCTCTGTGGCACTTACCCTTTCTTCTTAACATCTTCATAAAACTAGATGTTATCAAAAAGAAAGTATCTTTTGTTCTCACAATATTTTTCAATTTGGAGGATGTCTCTCATGTAAAACCCAAAGGAAAGAAGTCTTACTGGAGATCTAGGGCCATTTCTGAAAAAAAAAAAAAAAAAATAAAAAAATAAAAGAAATAAAAAAAAATACATTTGAAAGGCGCTCAGTCAGCTGCAGACTTTGTAAAGGTAATGCACATGTAGTGCAGGGCGCAGGATTCAGTTTGTGTGTGTTCCCCAGATTTTCAATCCGCCCTTATAATGCTAAATATAGAAATTACATTGGGTCTGAAACTTCGTGTACATCAGGGACAGTTTCTTACAGGAAAATGTAGAAAAGCCTTTGTTCCATATGGTTTGAATCATTTACAGAATGAATCCTACAGGAATAATTTTAGATGTGGAAACCTTTAAAATGGGGAAATAAAAACCAGATTCACTACATTTCTTTTTTCCAGATGAAAAAAGCAAAAATCATTTAGCAGTGCCCAATTATCAGTGCACTCCAGTAGATAAAGATTGCCCCTCAGAACCACTTTTAAACTGTGTGATGACACACATCATAAGGATTAAAATGTTAGTCATCCCTACAGGAAAGTACTTTATCATGACCAAATGTGATATGACATTTGAAATCTGCCAACTTCTTGCAGTGAGCAGAAAGTTAAATTCTTGTCAGTTATTTAAAGCTTGTCTACTATTGATAGAGGCAGTTTTAACCTTAATTTAGAAAATTAATTGAATGCTAGGTGAGAAACGAAATTAAGGAATTGGGATGAAGAAAGGAAAGGGGGCAAATTGTTAATCAGAATTATCGTCTCTGTTTGTTTTCATATTATTTTTCAGGAGACAGTCAGACCCTCTGAGTCATAATACAGGATGTCCTGACAAAGTTAAAATCACAGTATGATTTTATGGGTGCTATTATTAGGCCTTTGGGAAATATGCTTACTGGAAGTACTGCAAAGTTACCTTAGATTTGGAAAGACATAAGTGAATTTCCATGAAAAGTGCAGAACGTGTGACCATAGACTGTTGAGGCCAGGTATATCTCTGATAAATCTTTTCTGCTGGAATAGACTTTAAATCAGTTTTAGCATTTATTTAGTAAACAGTGAAAGCTGTGAAGATCTCATGTATGACTGTCTATTTTCGCTTGCTTTTCATTTGAGTTTTCCTCATAGGAAACAGTTCTGAAAGTACAGAAAATTTCACAAATCCTCAAGAAGTACAGTGCTTACATTAGGCATTCAAACTGCTCTCCTTCTGTTACCCTTGGTGTTCTGGTCCTAGGAGGCCAGGCTAAAGGAAAGCATCCATTTCAGAAGGGAATAGGTCATGCATGTCCAGTATGTGCATTTTCAAAGAATACTTTTTGAGGAAGGAGGTGGAATCATGATCTGGGAGGACTTAAGATGTCAGACAGGATGGTTTGCAATTGGCATTTGTCTGCAAATATTTTTCTGAAGCATGAGAGATAATGTAGTCCTTGTGGGGTGTCAGTTTTGGCAGAAGGGTGTTGGCACATGGTAGAGTCTCACTGATCCGAAACAAAAATCTGTATCTAGTATTATGTATATAATGTAATAGAATTACCTGATGAAATTTCTTGGTCTTTGACTTGGTAAAAAGGAGTGTTTAGTGCAACATATTTTACAAAACCAATAAATGAAATAAAATCATAACTGATTAATGAGCTGCATGGAAATACTTCCTCAGTGCCACCCACATTTCCCTGGCCCTGATCCTGGAAACACTTCATCACATATACAGTTTTATGCAGAGATACTATGTGAAAACTACAGTGTAGTTTTCCCATACTTTCTTCTGTCTTTCAAGGATAAGGAGGAAAATAATTAGATATTTGCTTTCACTGATCAATTTTCTCTTATAGGAGGACATAAATTTTAAACTGTATTTATGATGATTAAATTGTGGGGAGCTGTTTTCTGAATAATAGTACTAAAATGTTCAGATGCTTCAACTTTGTGCTGCTGCACTGTAGTATGCTTACATTTCCACTTAGAATAACCTGGAGTCTGGGGTTCCTGCCTGGTAATACCTTGTTCTGAAAAATACCTGAACCTTAGTTCAGATATTTCGTTTGACTAATGTATGCATTTGTCTGAAGTTGTATTTTCAAAAAGCATTTTCTTTTTATATGAGGCTGTATATCCTGTGCAGAATCACACTTACAAACAAATTTATACTCTAAAGAATGGATTAATAATGCACATGAAATGATTCATGGTGCTGTGTGAAGGTGCTCCGCTGCCAGCCCCACAGGTCTTGTTTTCTGTTTTATCAGACATGAAACTTGGTCATCTCCAACTTGAAGCAATGCATATGTTAATCGGAAGGCTATCTAGATTGTATCTTGAGTAAATCTAATTTGGGGGCCCGCATTTCAACTTGCCTAGGCTTTAAGGGGGATAACTTTAAGCATTAGCATGTTCCTGCTGTGAACTTCGTCAGTCTTTTTTCTAATTCATGGTGGTATTTCTTTTTTTAGTCAGGTTTGATAAGGACACGGAAGATCGAGTTCCTTATATCTCCATTACCTCAGCAGCTAGCAAAGGAGCACAACTACACATCACCTGCTGGACACCATCCTCACGTCCTATATAAACGAACTGCAGAAGAGAAAGTACACCGGTATACAGTAGAGTCCAATTCCAAATTCTTTTCTTTTGGTCGTCGCAGAGTGCTTACTTCCCACAAGCATCATGCTCAAGCGAATGGTTACCACCGTGGAAGGTTTCAAAAGCAGCATTTTTGTGGACGTCGCAAGAAATGTATGTAAGGAAACTTTCTCTCCTTGTTTGAGATAGTAGTTCTCAGGGAACTCAGAGACTGTGTGGTGATTCTGAGGTGTGCTTCACAGTCACCTTTGTGATGGAGATGTAATTTTAAATTTACATGAATATAAAAAATAAATGAAATAGATATGAGAAACTTGATTGTTTCTTTCAACTAAAGTCATAATCTGTTTTATTAAGCCATCAGAACCACTGTTTAGTTTTCTTATTCTCTACCTATATTAAGACTGACTTTTCTGACAGTTTTCAGTAAGCAGTTCTGCAGTGATGGATGCCGAGTCCCTAAACTGATGCCTTCTGTTAGTTTGGAGATATATAACTGATTAGGCTGGAAGATGGAGAAATCTCCCAAATAATTAATTTCTGACAGAACAAAGAAGTTTTTCAGAACTTCCCATCTGATAATGAAATTTTCAGCAACCGACATCTTCAAAAAGAGAACCTCCCATGTAAATTTTTTAAATAAGAGTTAGGAGCCACCTCTATAAAAACACACTGGAATATATTATCCTGCCAAGGTCTATTCTGAGTCCTTGATTAGGCCCTCAAATTGCAGAACACTTTAGAGCTCCCTTGGAGCCTATATCTGTACTTACAGCATTCAGTTGATTCTTTTTGATAGCTGATCTGCTTCTGAGCTGAGTTTCTCAGTGAGGGTCTCCAGGACTGCACACAGTATTGAAAACGTTGTGTCTATCCAGTTATATTCTTACAACTTCCTACCTGAATTCTGACAAAATGAGCAGGTCTCTTTTCCAAAAGGCATGTAGAGAAGAAAGAGAAAACCAACTGAAGGGATGAGCAAAGAGGTATTGGGAAAGGTGGCTGGCTGTGACTGAGGCCTATCTGAGGCCTGAAAACTGCTTATTGAGAATAAACTGCTGCTTCAGAAATCCTCCCTAGATTTGGAAGCTAGACCTCAAATGCCAGATGCGCAACCATCATGATTCAACCTGTAAACATTTGCATTCTGATTCGGATCAGGGCTACCTCATCATATACTCCCTTTCCTTCCTGTTGTGTTTTCCTGCTGCCTGCTTCAGAGCAGAGGGTAATGGTGCTAAGTTAGCTCATCTGCTCTATAGTGTTTTATCTTATTTACATGTCCGCTGTGTTCTTATGCCTTATTTACTGTGTCCTCTGTGACTGCTTGTCCAAATTCAGAATTATTCATGTCCTTTTGAGCTTTTGCACAGTGCTCATTCCTATAATAATTGAGTACCTTTTGAACACTTTGTCTTCATAACCTCCTGGGATGTGAGACGATACTATCATTATTCCTGTTTTATAAATGGGGCTTACAGACATAAGAGAGGTCAAAAGTGACTATAGCTTTTGGTTACCAAATTGATAAACTGAGATTTTTCTTGAAAATATTCTGCAGAATGTATGCTCCTGTAATTGTATGTGTATCTATATATTCAATAATTTCAGTTACAGCTATGAGTTCTTAGCTGTGTATTCAGTCTGGGTTTATGTGAAATGAAGAACATGCAATTAGTGTCCAACTGTGATGAGATTAGTATAAATGATTCATGTATCACTGCTTAGGAACTTGGTGTCACATGCACTGATAGGGTCTGATTAAGCAAGATTTCATTTAATTACTTTAACCACAAAACCTTTTCACATCCCGCAGTCTTTCACTTCATGAAGTTCATGCCTGTAACCTTTTGAGAGAAAGGAAGGAGGAGATCTAAAAAATACCAGCCTATTTCCATACCCAGCCTTGGTTAATCCTAAAGAAGTTAAGTTTGTGTTCACAGAATGAATGACATCTTACAAATAAAATCACATGTGGTTGTTTAATTTAATAGAGGCAACTGTAGGATAGAGAAGAAAATGTAAGAATCCAGTAAAGGCAACACCTCTTCTATGAGTATTTGGGGCCTACTTTGCATAATTTAAGTGGGTTTGGATCATGAGAATTACCTGGACTATAGTTAGTAAATGATGCTTGAAACATTGCTGCTGTTCAGGTTTTATCAGTAGCTGTGAAATTAACTCAGGAGCAAGACCCCACTGCGCATGGATTTTGAACGAAACACTTTGAAATTGTACTGCCTTCCGAATGATACATGGAAACTGGTGTGCCTTGAACTGAGCACTTCGCTTTTGGGTGAGGCATGTCTTCTTGCCCTGATGTGCTTCCAGTAGAGAAAAGTTCTTTGGCAATTGTTTGTAATGAGTGCCATATTACAATTTTACTAGCACAGTCACCTGCAATCTTAAATACGGTTTAGAGTGACGTAGTTGAAAGCAGACCACTGTTGTGCATTCTGTGGTATTCTTGATTTCCCAGTTAGGCATGGAAGAAAGCAGTGTCTGTTTTAGATCTGTTGTTGGAAAAACTTTTTGATAAGGCACAGACAGGATTTCTTTTAATTACCTGGGGCTCCCTCACTTGTGTCATATTACAACCTGTGTCAGAAAAAATCCTATTGTTATGCAAATAGTATGTTAACGTGGCCTTGGAGCTGATTCTTGATGCCCACAAAAGCAGTATGTAGATTCATGCAAAAGGAGCCATGAATAACAGGAACATTATAAGGCGTAGGATGTAGTTATCCCATTTTCTGTATCTCTGAAGAAATGGAGTAGTGACCATTCTCTTAACTGTGCCACTGACCATGCTGCACAAGCAGAGACGGAAAAAGTGCACCATGGCATTGAGGAGTCCTGTCTGGATGCATGTATCCCGTTGTCAAGGCCTCCTTGCTGTTGTCTGACATTTCCCAGTACTAAATAAATATGTTCCCATCAGGAATAATCTCAGTAGCAAATTTCACATAGAAGGTTAATGCCAATCACATTAGCAATAGCAAGCTGGCAGGAGTCTTACTTGCGGTGTTTGTCTGATTTCTGTACTGACAGTGGACAGCTGTTATGGAAAGGACTTTTTACCAACTTCTATGCAAGTAGCACATGCCAGACACCTCAGGAAGTTATCAAAAGGACAAGAAAAATGTAGATATTCTGTTAAAAAATCTGTGTGTATATTTTGCCACAGATGCTAACATTTTATTACGTAAACTGCTTATTGCATACAAATGTGAGTCTCTCGTTTCCTTCTCTCACTGTAGCCATCCTTCCCCTAGGACTGAATCAAATATTTTTTTAATAAATATACAAGAACTTTGCCATAAATCACATGCTGTAAAAATAATCTGAGGCTCTAAAACTGTGATGCTTAATTTTCTGATGAAACTGTTCATGTGTGACCTGAATCCTTTCCAAAACTGAGTTTTAGTTCCTTTCAGATGCACCTAAGCCACCTACAGAAGAGACGTACATTCGCTCAGATGAATATGGGACTTCTTCAAGGTTCAGAAGATCACCTGCTAAAATTCAGAAAAATGGAAGTCTAAATGTTGAAACTCTTGTTGTGGCAGATAAAAAAATGTTGGAGAAACATGGCAAGGAAAACGTAACAACATACATCTTAACGGTTATGAATATGGTAAGATGTGGTGCTACTGAAGTATGTTTTCCCTTTGCAGTATTGTTATCTCAGAGTAAGATCTTTCATTGGACAAATAATATACACAAAGAAGCAGGGGCACCTTACACAAGCTTTTCTTCAAACCTCATCTAATGTATTACTGATGTCAAAAAGGTCTTTAAAAATATATCCCTATATTATTCCAGCTCTGGCAGTAATACCTTTGGGTTAAAAAAAAGCAAATGAAAATATTAAAAAAGTTAAATTTTAAAGTACTTCTTGTGTAATACAAGAAAGGAAGATGCTCTGAAATTGAAACTTTCATTTCATTTACTATCATGAAGCTTCGTCTGTTTTGTCTGATGTTTCCCCTTGAAAAAAAATTGTTTGAGAAAGGACAAATTTATTTTGAGAAAAATAAGATAAATTAACTACAAATATGTTTCCTTTGTAGCTTTGCTCTTTAGTTTTGTACCATATAAGTTTAGCTTAAAACTTGATTATACTTGGTCCAGAAGAACAAGGACAGAACAAAGCCCATTGAAGTCAATAGAAGGTTTTCAAGTTTCTTGAATAATTGTAGTGATTTGGGGCATAATTTTGCTGGGGTATGTTCTCTTGGATGGATCCTACAAGGTGTGGAATTCGATTTATTTGTATTGAAAGTTGAAGCCCAGTGTGATAACTCAACACTCAAACTCAATATGCTTAGTCTGTTTAAAAAATATATGCATGTAGATTATATTTCCTTTTCAATAATTGTTGCAGGTCTCTAGTCTGTTTAAAGATGGAACGATTGGAAGTGATATAAACATTATTGTTGTGAGTCTTCTTCTTTTGGAACAAGAGCCTGTAAGTTGTGTCAGAGTTTTTGTGTGGGATACTTTATTTGGTACTGTTCACAGGGAGCAGTGGAGGCTCCCACATTATGTACATGAGCTTTCATATGAGGTTTCTGAAAGCATGAAACATGAGCAGATTGAAGTCACGAAAACTTCCAAAATCACACTTTCTGCATTTCATTGTTTTTCTGGTTTTGATACTAAAGTCTTCATATAAATGTACTTCAGAAACATTAAAATGCTTCCAGTAAGGTACAACTTAACAATTTCCAGCATTTTCTTCAAGAAAAATGGCTAAAATGAGAAATGTACTTACGAAGTATTTAAAGAAATAAGAAGACTGAACTAGGCTTTCCAGGATGTGATGATCAGAATAGGGAAGGAGTCAGAGTCTCAAACTGAAGATAGCATGTAACAAAATGTGGGACCCAAGCAAAAGAGGACAAAATCTCTTTTGACAAAAAGAAATTTGTGATAGGTTGATCTGCGTGGGTAATACTTTTCCTCCTCAGAAATCTCCGAACATTTTAATCGCAAGATTGGAAATGATTTAGTGTTCAGTTTTATCAGGAATCATAGAAGCATAGAATAGTTAGGGTTATAAAGGACCTTAAGATCATCTACTTCCAGCCTCCCTGCCATGGGCAGGGACACCTCACACTAAACCATATCACCCAGGGCTAAGTCCAGCCTGGCCTTGAACACTGCCAGCAATGGAGCATTCAGAGCCTCCCTGGGCAACGCATTCCAGTGCCTCACCACCCTTACAATAAAAAATTTCTTCCTCATATCCAATCTAAACTTCCCCTGTTTAAGTTTGAA
>JAOEHY010014655.1:0-22119 GCA_025447955.1 Psilopsiagon aurifrons
TCTTATCTCAACCTGTGGGAGTTGCATTCTTTCGATTCTCCTTCTCATCCCTCCAGGAGCAGAGGGAAGAAAAAGGGAGAAGTGAGTGAACAAATTGTGTGGCTGATTTATGGCTTAAACCACGACACTCATTATAAGCTTACAAGTTTTTACTGTTGTTCCAAGCTGATTTTCTAACACCTCTTCATCTACTAGTCTTTAAAAGTAGAAAGAACTATTTTAGGAAATTATCTGCTTGCAATACAAAATTAACCAACAAGAATGAATCAATTAGAACTTTTGTATATTTATTATTCTACTATTAAGACCAACTAAAACTTTGGGAATCACAGTAGCTGAAAATAGCAGTAAGGTCTGAAACAAAGTAGCAGGTGCTCTATAAGAGCTCTGTTCCATTCTGCTGTTTTTCACGTGTGTACATTGGCAGCACCAGTTAATGACCAAAACCAGCTTTGTCACTTCAAGTGTCAATAAGATCAAAAATATTTGTTAGCACTGAAAAAGGTCTTCTGCCGCAGAAATATACTTAACATGATCAGAGTTGGTTGTGGACATAGGGAGATACACAACACAGGCTCAGAACCTTGGAGTTATATTTTGAGAGAAAGCTGCATAATTCCAAGAGCTTGAGCTTGAGCTTTGCAGGCACTAAAAGGAATTGATCTCAGACCATTTCTGGGGGTTAGAACACACACTTCTGAATAAGAATCTTTGGCAAATTTGGTTTGGAAGAACATTTCTTCTGTTTCTTTTTAATCTCTCCCTGGACACATAAGCCCAATTATACATAGCCCTTTGTGAGTAAGCCTCTTTTGCTGCAAGAAAAGCTCCACTGTGGCTGCCAATTCACTCTTGCCTTACCTACCCATTCAGCAGAGCATGAGATGGCAGCTTCAAGCAGATCAGTCTCTCTTTTTCTGTCACCAACAGAAAGCAGAACCTCTCCTGCAGAAATGTACTCGCCTACAGCAATGTTCTGAGACACCTAAGTAAATCATTTCAGCCACAGAAACAAAGCTCTTAAACACAGCAACAAACAACATTTCACAGAGAGAGGAAACTGGCTGAGAATAACAATGTGAGCATTTGAGATAGTGCCAGCTTATGCAGCAGAGAAAAAAAAGACAAAAATTCATTCAACTAGCCTAGGAAAAGATGTGAGAATAAAGATGCCCTAAATAGCATGAAATCAAGACACATAACTTGAATGTGAGATATCAGCGTGGTATAGTGTTTGGTTATTCCTGCTAATGTAAAGAGCACAGGAAACATAAAGCGAACTGTGGCAAAAGAGTTTTTCTCAAAATACTACATACTGTACTAGTGCTACTTAGAAACTCACAGCTAGCCTTGTATTAATGTTTCATTATGAGTGAAGCAACTGTTATCCTAAATAAAAAATATTGGCCTCTACAACTCTCTGCTCATGGATACTCTTTATTTTCAAAATTCTTTTGATGTGTATCTGGTAAGAATTCAATCTACGTGCAAGATCCTGAATTTCTATATTGTTCTAGCATCAGAAATACTATTTCAGAATTAATCCTTATAAGGTCATAGCAGAGATAAAACACCCATCTGCTAATTTTTTGCAGCTAATACACAGGGGAAAAACATAAACCTACTCAGACAGAAGACTAAAGCACCTACTCTGTTTTCATTGTCTCATAATACATTCCTTCCACGCAGAAAAGAGCTCAGAAGTTCTTGATTCTGATCTGACATTTGATTCATTTGTTTTTGCACTAATTAAATCTGCCTATGTATCAGTTACTTCATCATACAGCCACACTGCCCTGTGTGCTGATGACGCATTTCTTATTCACGCATATTTTTTCATCTCAATCTGGTTTAATCACAGCAGCTGAAAATATATTTAATAGACAAAGTGTAGTGTTGATGTTACTTCCAAGAATATTTGAACTGGCCAAGGTAGCATAATTTTGGTTCTTGGTTACTCATTACAATTATTACTCCATAGCTACTCTCATGGTTTAGCTCCAGCCTGCATCTAAAGTAGCACACAGCCACTCACTTATATACACACACCCCCCAGAGTGATGAGGAGAACCAGACAAAAAAGACAAAAGCCGTGTGTTAAGATAAAAAAATGTAATAATTGAAATAATAATAATAAAATTGCAATGAAAAAGGAGACACCAAAAAGAGAGAGAGAAATAAAACACAAGAAACACAAGTCGTGCACAATACATTTGCTCTGCACCCAGTGCCCAATGCCCAGCCCATTGGCTGTGACCAACTGCCCCCAGATTATAAAGTGAGTTCTAGAGTATGGAATACCCCTTTGGCTAGTTTGGATCAGGTGTCATGTCTCTGCTCCCTCCTAGCTTCTTGTGCCCCTCCTGCCTGGCAGAGCATGAGAGACAGAGAAGTCCTTGATCAGGTTAAGCATTACTTAGCAACAACTGAAACATTGGTCTGTTATTAGCATTGTTCTCAGACTAAAGCCAAAACACAGCACTGCACCAGCTACAAGGAAGAAAATCAACTCTATTCCTGCCAAAACCAGGACAGCTACTTTCATTTCATTAATTTTTCCCTTTAATACTGTTTGTACTAGTTGGGCAGCATTTGCAAACTCAAGTGCACAAGATTAGTTTAGCTGATGCTATTCTTTAGAAGTCTATAGTAAGGCTGTTTAATTTCATCAAATGTAGATTTCACTGATCTATAAAAATGTCATAATGGGTGGAGGGTTTGGAGACAGAATCATCTCACTGAAAGTCTCATTTTATGTTGTTCTTGAAGCCTTTAAATAAAAACCTCAAAAGAATATTAAAACCTTCCATCGAAATTGGATGGCTTTAGGCATACCTTAAAAATCTAAACTGACAGCATTTGAAAATGAATAACTTAGATTTCACAAACCCCCACTTGATAGGCAAAACAGAGAATCATTATTATGATTTATAATCTTTTTTAATGATCTTATTTATAAGCAAAAAAGCATTATACATTCAAGAAAGGCTTTTGGTAACAAGAATCTGAACTACTGGATAGTTCCAAAGTATGATGGTTTGGTTTATTGCCACCTATTCTGAATGTCCTATGCAAACTGTATAACTAATGTGTATTTGTGTGTCAGTACAAATATACGCACATCAATACAAAATAACAGAGTGCAAACATTTCAGTGACATTCTCTTGCTTTTCCTTCATTGTATGTTTCATATACATATGCATATAAAAGTAAATTCACACGAAAAGAAAAGAAAATACAAGACCATTTCTTAAAGCATAATTTTACATCTGTTCTATGCTTACATTTATCCCCCATTAGCAACACTTTGTGTAGCATTACTTTTGCATTGATACTGTATGTCAGATCTTGCCATAATCGTATGTATGCACAGTTGTCTCCTTCCTTCATGTAGATCATAGTTTTATTTGTTCGAGGCAGTGGTTGCCAGGTAGTTATTTTAGAAATTCTATTTCAAGATATTTTCTGTTTAGGAAAAGACATATTTTCCTTTCAATAGTGCAAAAACCACTCCAACATCAGGGTCATTCATCTCTATCTTCCTAACACTACTAATGAACATTTCTGCAGTGTTTCTGAACCACAGAAATGTAAGTTGTACTCACTGTTTCTAGCAACCATAAGCTGGTATCAAAACAATCTTTCTTCATTGCATGAATAAATGTCTCTGCCTTTCATTCTGAAGCAAGAATAACTTAACTAAAATATGTACAACAATGTCTTTATATCATTACTAGAAGCAAATGAGAAGACCAGAAAATGTTTATTTAGGTTTGCATTGTTTCCCTTTTCTTCAGGCTTTTCTTCTCCCTGGGTCCGACATAGGGCAATGAGCTAGCTGACAAACTCTGAACATATACCAACATAACGCAATTGCACACCTCTTTGTAATTTCCTCAGACAGAAAGTTCAAGGACTTTTTTATAGCTCCCCAGACCTCCATTTAACCATACAGAGAGAAGAAATATGTAAAAGTATTGCTTAAAAGCTAGTACAAAGGATGAACTTAAAGGAGAGTCTCTCAGGCATCATCAGGCATCATCATAGGAAACTTGGTGAACTGAAGTTCTAACACTGCCAAGGTTATCCACACTTGCTGCTTTTAGACGCAAACAAACATGGACACTGAAATCAAAACTAAATGGATAAAAGAAAAAAAATGTCAAATTCGCACAGCCAATGTTAAAGCAAAATGCTAGAGAAAAACTTGACTGCAACCTCAGTCTGTGCCAAATTTATTAATAATAAACCAGTTCTAATGATAGTTTTAACCAAAGCAGCCTTCTTGGAACAAGTCTGTATACTAGAGGAATTCCTGAGGTGAGCAGAAACACTTTGGGCTGTGTGTATCTTCTTCACCTCCTTTAACAAAATACCCCAACTCACAAGGGATAATATCTTATTCAACACATAAAATTACCACCTCCAATGGGTCTGCTTCACACTAGGTGAGATACACTAATAAGGCAGGAAAATTCACACAGCCCTTAAAACTTACAGGAGAGATTTCCAACTGATACGAAATGTCACAGCTCCATTGACTTCAAATAGAGTTATGCACTGTATCCTAGCAGAGCATGTGGTCTGCAAGCCTTCAGCTATTCAGTAGGCTAACTTATCATTCAGACAAAGCATTAATGTCATCCTTTAGGTTTGCTCTGAAGAGCATATGGAAATTTCAGCCTGTGAGCCAGCAGGAAATGCATGTTTCTACAAGCATGAATTCGTAGCAGAACTGCTGAAATGAAGCTCTGAGTTCAGAACAGATCCCTCCATCAGAAATTATAGCACTTGGAACATGCTGCAAAACCAGTTCCTCCAGTGCTCCTTTCAGAAGCGGGACAGACTGAAGAGGTATGAGGCACAGTGAGAAACACAGGGCAAAAAAAATGAGCCTTTTCAGAGACACCTTTCTTTGCAAGAGGTATCAGACATAAAAAGGAAACCGGAATTAACTGTCAAAACAGCTCTGTAAACATTAAGAGTGTAATAGATAAAGCCCTATAGAAAAGTAAGATGTTAGGAAAGTATGTACTAGGGTTATTTAAGCACTTTTACTACACAGTTGTCAATCAAAAGACAGAAATTCACTTTCCCAGGAAAAATGTTTTTATCTAATAATGTTCTTAATAATGCCTGAAATTATCTGAGAGTGATTTCAGAAAAAGATTCATGTAAGAAAAAAAAATAATTTTTCAGCTCATTTTACGCACATTGTGCTACAACTTGCATAGCTGTTTTCTATGTATAGTCAGTTTGGCACAAATCCCAGGAAATTTAGGTTATTTAATTAAAAGGAGGCTAAGATGCTGTGAAATCTACAAATGTATGAAGGTATAGATACCTTTAGAGAGAATATATGACAATTAAGAGTCAATGCTGGACCATTTAGAAAGTGACTGTACGCTGGTCATTATATTTAGAGCTGGAATAATTGGTAGAGTTTTAACCATGAGAGAAGAAACATCCTTGCCTGGCAAATGCAATTCAGTCAGGCCATAGAAAACAGGAAAAAAGTTCCAGGTTCAGCTATTCAGCTTTTCTTGAAGAAACACTGCTCATTCTTGAATTCTTGACTATCTGCAGCTTATTTAAGCTGAATAGTCAATTCCTCTAAAATATTTTGATATTCCAGGGTAAATACAAATATTAAGCACAGAAAGGCAACTAGAAGATTATATGCAGGCACCTGCCTCATCTCTTAACACCACTGATGCCACACTGAACCCACACTTTCTACAATCATAGAATCCCTGGTCAGACATTTGTCTGCTTTGTAACTCACACAGATTTGCTTAGCACTGTGGACTCTTCAGTGAAACTATTACTAATTAAGATAACTGAGTGATCTGAATTGAATGTGGAATTTGCTACTTCTATGTAAGTATACTTGGCCATGCTTGGCAATAAATTAGTAAAATATTTAAAGTTAATAAATTCAGAATAATGTACATAGCTCCAATTTCAAATAAATTGCTTAAAAGTGCCATTATTGCTTTAATTAAAATACAGGAATTGAGTCTAATAAAAGACTGATGAACACTGATCTTTAACTTGTCCTTATTCTTTTGTCTAAGACTATCTTAATTTGCTTTTATCCGCAACCATAGGCTTGTTTGGTTTTTACCAATGGCAACATCAGATGCCTCTAATATCACAAAATTAAAAACTTCTATGAAATAAGATGCAGGACTCCAAACATCTCCAGGATCTTTCTACTGTTTAAGGCCCAAATTCTGATAGAATGCATAAAGGGAATTCTCCAGGTGATTTGATAGTCTTAGCATCACTTTGGGGATTAAATCTTACAGCAGACATGGATGCCCACACAGACATTTTCTGGCATCTGGCTGGTATATGATCTATTCAAGACCAAACGGTTCTTTCTAACAATATCAGCTTTTGCCTTCCAGTCACATCGGATTTTTAACTGGTGTTGTTTAAATCCATATAGATGCTTATTTTCAGAAAGATAATACAAAATCATTTATCTCAATCTTGTGTGTAATGGAATACTTGATAGCATATTAATATATGCAATTCTATGCTAAAATGAATTATTTACACAATTAATTACTCAGGTAGCATAGTTCCTTCATTCATTTTCCAAATTAAGTTACTTTATTTAAAGGGAAAAATTAGACATAAATAAAGCATATTTGATTTATACTTTCCATAAGAGCTGTCTTCATTTCTATTTTCAAAAATGTCAGAGAAGAGTAACTGAATCAAGTTAGGTACATCTCTGTGACGATTTTTCTAAGGCTCAAAGTGCTGGGTAAATTAGCTAACCTCAAGAGAGAATGACTACAAGATATGGGACACAGATGAAAGTGTAAGAAGTCATGAAGAAAACGCTGAGACACACGGTACGAAATGGAAATGCTGGTGAAGCTCACTGCCTGCTGCTCAGGACTCTACTGAAGAACTGAACAAGTGTGCACTGGAATCTATTCAAGGAAAAAGCAGGACACTAGCTTCTCATGGGTTGGTGGAGGCATCTGTCCAAGCATCCACACTCATGAGCTTGAGCCTCACTCCAAATTCATACCAAAGTTCACCTCCAGACAATTACAGGAGCAGAACAATAAATAGTGAAAAGACATAGAGGCAGAAAGTCTCAAACAATATCTACATGAAAATGACAGAAAAAGACAAAAGAGAACTCCAGGAAAAACGTTCAACAAAAGTCAGTGGATATAGTGCAGAGAAAATGGGCAGTCTTTGTTGTTGGGGTCCTCCATAGACTCATCTGTCCCAGTGTTCATATTTCCTCCCACCAGATAGTTTTATTCAATTAATTAAAAGGTAAAATTTACCCTAAAGAAAATTCAGTGCTCAAATTTTACAGTAGAGGCCTTTCTACAACCACACTTCTGAGGTATTTGAATTGGAGAGGAGCCAGATCAATAACATCAACCTGAACATTTTTATTCACTACAAAACAACAGAATAAGGCCAAGGGGAAGAGGCAGTATTTATGCTACAAAACAAGAAGTATTCTGCAAACAATTAACCTAAGGAAGAGAAAAAAAAAAAAGAATCTGAGCTTTTCATTTTTTCTTTTTCTCCCACAGGAAAACAATAATTGTACAATAATTGCCTTTGTGACTGAAAAGTGTTACCAATATTTCTCCATAGCAATTCTGAAGCTTGTATGCCTGCAAAGCTCTTTAATAACACATAGTTTCCTAATATTTTAACACCTATATCAGTACTGATTAATTTCAATTCTAGTCAGAGGCAGGCCAGCTTACAAGGAAATTCTGAGTGGGAAATGGCCTCATTCACTAAGCTCTATGAAAAGCCATCCATTAGGCAAACAAACACCACCTTACCCACAATTTTCAAAGGAGGTTAGGATTACCATGTCCAAGGCAAACATGATGGCCAAAATGAGAGCCAAAAGGTAGAAACTACTGGTTCCTTTCAGCCCAAACAATTAATGTCCGCTGTTTATTTGCACAGAAAGCATTAACTATCTTTTTCAACAGTTAGCTCAGCTTTCAGGAAAACATGAACTTTTGACATTCTGTACTATAATTATTCTAAATACCTTTGAAATAACAAGTTCAGTATTTTCGTTCATAAAAATTATAAAAGAAATGCCTAAAAAAAAAAAAGTTATTTTTTCTGCTTGCATCTCAAACAATAAAGGCATATGAAAACTGAAATTCATCCTCATCTTAAGAGGCTTTTATTGAAGTGCTATTGTGTAGACTCGTCATTACAAAGTAAAAGACCACTTGCAAGCAAGCTTCAGGTCCAGAAATAGGCTTGGATTTAAAATGATAGCATATTTGTGGTGTTTTCTTCACAGAACATCTGAGACTCTATATAAAAACTTAAAACATATGCCAAAAAGAACATATCATAAATATTTCACTATTTCCCTACAGTATTTTAGTTTTGGAAATTTGTCAAATATTAGCCACCCTTTTTTTTTTCTCTTATTCTTTAGGTAAAACAAGAGAACAATCAAACGACACAAGAATACAAATGTATAGATTCAATGCTATTCAATCCCAAGCAAGACTGGGAGACTGAATGGGTCATAAATAATTTTACCTGTTCCATATTCCATGAATTTAAATTTGAGTAGCTCAGAATGAGCCAACTGCAGCTGCCTCTTAAGAAATTGCAATATATTTCATAATTTGGGTCAAAATATCTTCAGGCACAGATCAAATCCGAAAACAGGGACATATATTATTGAAGCTTGTCTTTAGTCTTCCATATTGCTTTCATATTACTGCAAGGAAAGAATCTGGAGCCTATCTGTATAATACCTGTGAAAGACCTTGAGAAAGCCACAATAATACGAAATTTTATGCCTCAATATTAACTATAAATCAATGCACAGAAAAGAGAGACATTTCTATATGAAGAAGTGGGCACAAAATCATGACTTAAGCAGGAACCAAATGAAGAGGATGAAAGTTATAACAGTGCTCAATAATCAACACAGCTGTGCAGTAATTTGATTTTCATTATAATGATGCTATTTACACATGCCCTGCATACTGAAGATTAAGTATAGTACATAATTATTGATTAGTTATAACTCATTTGTGGTTTATGTTCATTTCATCTGATAATAATTATCATACATTTGCACTAATTAATTCATCATCCTTTATTTCTGGTGCTGAAAGGTAACTAGAACCAAACAGCAGAAAGGGCATGAAGAAGCAAAATGCCCTGTAAAACTATAGCATTATTTACAATATAATATTGCAATGACACTCTTGGATATTTTTATTTTTATAACATAAATAGGGGCAAAAGATTTTCTAGCTAAAATTTACTTAAACTTACTAGTAAGTTGCTCTCTAAACCATGCTGAAGTAAAATCCAGCGAATCTGCTGATGAGATGAATACTGACCTAACAGTCAGAGTTAATGTTTCTTTTTCATAAAGGCCTGCAGAATTATTGGTCATTTTGGAATACATTCCACAAATTACTCAGAAGGTCTGTATTTGGGAGCAGAAGTTCTTAGCCTATAAATCTCATGTAACAGTGTGCATTGAAAACTTTATAAAATTAAGCTGTATAACATTTTGTGAACTGGTTTGTTCCCTAAATAGAAATAAGAAAGCTTGTGTTTTTACTGATGGATGGCTTCATCACCTTGTAATACAATTACTGTGCAGTACTGATATAAAAACACTGTGCAACACTGCATGGCGCAGACAGCCCTAAGCCAGAGCCAAATGAGACAGACCTAGAGAAGTAGACACACATCAGCACATCATTGCTACAAACTCTCATCAAGAAATGTAGTACACTGAACAGCAGCACTAATGTGATTTTATTTGCAAAATCTGAGCTTGTAACTAAGTGGCACTGCTCTATTGTGTAGAAATACAAACTGGCCTACAGCTATGCTGAAGATAGATGCTCTGGGATGCACAATGCTCTGTTGCATCTTGTGAATACACTTAAAAGGGACCAAATAAGGCAGCGATGAAAAAGTTAGAAGGTACCTAGCAGACATGTATTTTCCTCTTTTAATACATATATAAGATAATGAAAAGGCATATGCAAAGTACTGCCTGCTCTCCCAGAGGCCCAACTGCCCATTCCTTAGGAGGCATCCACAGATGATGGTGGAATTAAAAACTGCGCTCTCTATTGAGTTCTGCCTGGTGTAGACAAGCCAAGGGCAGGCAGCAGCCTGAAAGTTTAGGAGCTGTGTCATGCTGGAGGCATCGTAAATGTGATTAACAGCATGCAGGGTGCAACCCAGAGCTCCTGCATGGGATACCAATAGAGACGTGGCCAGCAGAGCCATGCACTTGTTGTTACTAATTATGTGCATGCTGCTGACTTAGTCCACATCTTGCTTCTCTGGTAGGGTTCAGATTGTCTACAGAATGTGAAATGTGAATGTATAAAAGTGCGCAATGCAGTTCTCATGCAGAGTTCATGTTACCGGCTGATGACTGATATAAACTCAAAAATTATGTTTATTTTGCTAATATGTTTTTTGTATATTTGAATAATGAATGTATTGCTTTTTGAGAGACTAAGTTAAATTGCAATTATGTTGTTAAGTGAGAGAGATGCATGCCGAACTGGAAGACCCTGCTTAACTGAAGTGAGGGAAAGGCAATTTCAGACCACTGAGCCTAGTTGGTGGCTTATGAATGATCAGCAAGAACTTCTGATGATGGCAAAAACTGGACAAATAAGTTTCACTTCATCAAACTTACATGATCTTAGCAAATATATTCTTACTTTCACATCGTCTTTATTCTCAGCGCATCTGCCAGGCAGATTCTGATGTTCTTAAGGACAGGAAGCAAACAAATTACAAGAATTCTGTATGAAACCTTAACTCTTCAGAAATAGCAAGCAATTCTTTCCATGCTTAAATTTGATCTTTAGGGAGCAATAGGATAAACTCTCACAGAGCAGCCTGATAACAGCAAAACATAACCCTCAAATAAATGGAATTTTGAAGATAAGACTCACTGGAAAAAGAAGAAAAAAATAAAAGGCTGGAAATCATACATCAAAATGCTACTCAATAAATATCAGAACACCTGATATACCCTCAGAGCAATACATGTCACAAAAATTTGCACTTTTATTTTTTTTGTTTGGGGTTCTTTTTTTGGCAGCTTCACCTGATTTAAACATGTTCCAAAGATGAAATCCCAGACGCTGGTTCAATAATTTTCTATGTAGGATACTCACAAGTATACCTATGGTACCTCATTTATTGCATCCAGTGATACTCTAGCATTTTCTTAAACACAAACAAACAGGGCAGTGATGAATGGATTGTTTAAATAAAACACAAAAATGTGACTTAATCATTTGATTCAGGCCTCAAATTGTGAATGATGCTGCATATGTTTTATATACATTCACCTCCCTTTCTGTAATTTTTCTCCCTATCAAATTATCCCTGACAAAAAGCACCATCTAATACCTGACACCCATTCATGTTCCACTGATTTCTCATTCTCCTCCCCTGGCAGCTCACTCTTAGCTTTCTTCTTATGTTCAGCTCCCCCTCTAATGATTCCTCCTGCAAATCTGCTCATATTCCAGGTTTTTATCTAGGCACCAGGACACTAATCACCTCTTGAGAAACAGACAAAGCAGCTGTCCTACACAAATTTCCTACGTCATCAGGATACTAAGTCCAGGAACCATTACATATTTTTTATATTGGGTCATTTGGGAGTTCACTGATATCAAAGACAGTAGCTGGCTTATCACGTGGACCTCATTTTGTACAGTGTTTATCTTCATGTGAAGTACAAGGTCTAGATAACATATTAAACCTGTATTATACCCTGTATAATTGTAGCCGGTAGAAAAGGCTTGCTTCACCTCATTAGAAGAACTTAGAATATGTAAGGCAGTATAACTGTGTTATCATCATAGTATTTCCTATATTTTCTGCCGATCTTTTCACCATGCTAGAAAGAGCCAGTGCACACATTCACTGCCATGCAAATACAATCACCCTGCTATAGAACATTAATGACAATCAAAGCACATGAATGATGAATGTATTCATACTTCATGTAATTATAATGAGGAAGTTGCTTATCAGTAGCAGAAAGACCACTGGAGAATACCTACCTGATATTATCTGGGCAAAGTGAAAATATAGACAGCCATATAGACTATTTTTCATCTGACACCCTGACAATAGCTAAAAGAAAATTAGATTTAAGGATAGGTGTTTGCTTCAGAACTCTGATCTCATGGAATAGAACCATGTTGTGCTAAATGCACACATGAACACACACTAGAAAACAACTAGAGGTGCACAAAATGACAAAGCAGCAGAATAACAAGAGACGCATTGTGTTATTGCCTTCATTTTTTTGTCTGAACATAGAATCAGAAAAGAAATTAACTGATACATGCATAATCAAACAAGAAATTTCTGGCAGTTCTTTGCTAAAAGGGACTGTAATGGAGCTGTTACTACAAACCATTTCAGACAAACTGAAAGATGTATCATCCTCTAAATTATCTCTTGTAGCACTGTCCTGCTTTTTAAAAAAAACAAACTGGACTTGGTTGCCTGGAGTAGCTGAATTACATCTTCTTGTTGACCCTTCCACAACCTTGATTTCTCTCTCTGCACCTCCTGAGACAACAGTTTCTGTGAAAGTGCTGCATATACAAGTTTAATAAGTGAAATGCTGAAAACTGATTTGTTTGCTTTATAGTTTACTTAAGGAAAATCAAATGGAAAGCTGTTGGCGCATCATAAATAAGGTCACAATTTCTAAGCTATTACTAAATAATCAATAATACTTAATGACTTGTTTGATGGCTAAATGTTAAGAGGAGAAGGCCAATGAGTTTGTATTGTAACAGATTCGTGTTAACTACATTAGCAAATACTTTTGCTGTTAAAAAATACAATTACAAATTAAAGTAAATGATAATCTGTTTTTGAAAGAAAAAATACCACAGCTGACCTATCTGGTGCAGGATGAGAGCCAGGGAATGTATCCAGTATTACAAATTAAATAAAAATAATATACACATAAATTTTGCTGCTCTACAGCAAAATGGAAAGCAGGCAGAATCACAGAATCGCAGAATAGTTAGGATTTGAAAGGACCTTATCATCTAGTTCCAGCCCATCTCCCATGGCCAGGGACACCTCACACCATGTCTGCCAAGGTTCTGTCCAAGCTAGCCTTGATCGGTGCCATGGATGGAGCATTTACCACTACTTTAGGCAACCTGCACCAGTGCCTCGCCACCTTCCCAGTAAAGAACTTCTTCCCTGCATCTAACCTGAGCTTCCTCTGTTTAAGTTTGAACCCATTACCCCCTGTCTTATCACTACAGTCCCTGATGAAGAGTCCTTTTCTGGCATCCTTGTAGGCCCCATTCAGATACTGGAAGGCTGCCGTAACTTTAACAAAAAAAAACCAAACCAACCATACCAAACAGAAAAAAACACACACAACTTTAAATTATATTTTATATAACACTATATTGCTGTTTCTAAATAGTACAACTCACCTGGTACAAACTAACCCTTTCTGTAGAAAATCCTCTTGTACAGGTCCAAATCACAAGAAATCTGCATTCAGAGTTTTTATGGAGTACATTTTCTACCAGTATAACTTAGGTCAGTGTTTAAACACACTAGAACCCTACAAACCCTGGGCTTTGCCACCATCTTCTGGGTGTCTCCACACCAAACAAAACAGGTGCACATTAATGTGCACTGCAAAGATAACTAAGGCACTCCTAGCTTACCATTGTTTCTTCTACTGTGTGCGAAGAAGCGCAAAATCACTACTAAAAAATGCATAAAGTTGCTCAGAACACTTGTATAACAAAAGACAGCATTGTTCAATTTACAGAAACAAATAAAAGCGTCATATAAACTATTGATACGGATTTATCAAATCTTACTAGATTTCTGAGTCAGTGACTGATTCCAATTCCAACCTCTCTTCACATATGCTGTTGATGTGAAACATGATAATGCAGCACAGATGGCATAAGGATGAGGCCATCTCTATCACTGTCTTTCCACTGCTGTCCTAACAACAATCAACTACTTTTTGTTCCCCTTTTCCCCAGGTAACTAGATGTAGGAACCTTTATGTGTATATCCTTAGAACTTGCCTGTAAACTGAAGCAATGCAGTAGGGTATTGGGGAAAATTTTCTCTTCATCGTCTCCTCACCCAGGGTCATCCAGTAACTGCTTTCCCTGGGGATTCAACATAGAAGCGCTTCAGAGCAAATTAGTCACACCTTTGTCCTGAGACACAGGGAAGTGTTGTCCAGTAAGAACCAAATCTGCCCTCTAGTCTCCAATAAGGTGAGTGTGGATTTATTTTAATGCAACTGCAACCAAGGCCCTCAGGTCCATTAGTGATTAAGAAACAACCATGCAGTGTGCACCCAGAATAAAATTATTTAAAAAGAGGGAATGATAATGTTGGTATTTTACTAGAGCAGCAAAGTCAAGCCTACTATAAATTCCTCTGTAAAATAAATTGTTATTGGAAAATTTCTTGTTCAAAGAGGAATTGAATATCAGCTCTCCTGCTTGTAGGCCTGCATTTTTTAAATGTAATTTCAGGAAAAATCAAAACATTTTACAAAGCAAGGCTTTATGGAATTCAGTTTAACTTGTACCTGACTCTGATCAGTCAGCACACTTATGGCGGTCACCTCCATTGTCATGCTGCCTTCCCATCTGACACTTTTCTGGACTAAATGTAGTCTAAACCATCTAATCTCTATAGTTAGCTTGCTGTTACAGAAATAAATAGAACATTTATGCTTAACTGCACACAAATTTGACCATTCTATAGTCCATGAGGGATTATGAAATAATCACTTCTCTTTTCCCGGGCCTTGCAGGGAGGGAGAAAACCCACAAAGTTGACAAATTCCATTTGCCACACGTAAAGAATATCCTAGGAAATGTGAAGCACTCTCAGTTCCACAGTAACTGTGGGACGTATACAGTGGGTTACACTATCTGGCTTCATCGATAAAAAGAGTACCAGCAGCAGCTTTGCAACTGTTCTGTTTCTGAATAACTTTCTATTCTGGTTTTGTGGTGCAAGGTCCACCGATATATGCACTGTAGGGGAAAATACAGGTGCACACTAACGTGTGTATGTACTGCACATAATGAACAATGAGGACTAGAATCTGGGTTAACTTGGTTACAATTACAAAATTCAGTTTTCTAACTACAGGACAATGCTCTCTAGAAAGTATTAAAAAAATGTCCAATATAGTATACTCTGGGAATTAGACACAAAAGGCTTCAGCTGCTTTTAACACATGTGGTATTGGCCATTTTAAATATAGAATTCCAAAAAGATGGAAGTTTTTTCCTCTCATAAAATAGTCCTTTTGTTCTTTGACAACATGTTTTTATGAATGCAAACAGTATTGTAATATCATCAGATCACATGTTTTGACTTAATTGTTTAGAGAATTTACCTTTTCTAGATATAAATAGTAGGGCTTAAATATTTTTATTGTGGCAGGATTAAAGGAGCTTGTTATGCTTTTAGAAAAATATTATTCCAAGAACCATTCGATATTCCTTTAAGGATAGACTTAACCAAATTGAAGTTAAAAACATCTCTTTTATCTAATACTTTTGTATAATCTAGTAGGTTTTACTCTGGGTTTTAGCTAGTTATTCAAGATTAATGGATAAAAACATACTTTAGGCAACTTCAATTAACCAAAAAACATTCTTAATTCACATAACATGTTACATACTATGTCAAAATGCAGTTATTGACTGTGCTAGCTCAAGTTTATTGTCCTGTTAATAGTTAAAGTTGTAATTGCTCCTGGGCCATTGCTTTCTAAAATCTAATATAGGCCAATGGTGTAATTAACTGTGTGCAATCCAAAGAAGTCCAAGAGAAATTAGAGCTCTGGGATTATGGACATATGTTTGTCAACAAACTGGACTTGGATGTATAGAATCATGGAATCAGCTAGTTTGGAAAAGACCTTTTAAGATTTTCAAGTCCAACCAGCCAGAGAAGGCTGCAAGGAGATCTCACAGCAGCCTTCCAGTATCTGAAGGTGGCCTTCAAGGATGCTGGAGAGGGACTCTTCATTAGGGACTGTAGTGATAGGACCAGGGGGAACAGGTTTAAACTTAAACAGGGGAAGTTTAGGTTAAACATAAGAAAGAAGTTCTGTACTGTGAGGGTGGTGAGGCACTGGGATGGGTTGCTCAAGGATGTTGTGAATGCTCCGTATCTGTCAGTGTTTAAGGCCAGGTTGGACAGAGCCTTGGGTGACTTGGTCTAGTATGTAGTGCTCCTGCCCATGGCACGGGGGTTGGAACTAGATAATCTTAAGGTCATTTCCAACCCTAAATATTCTATGATTACCCCAGGACTGCCAAGACCACAACTATACCATGTCACTAAGTGCCTCATCTACACAGTTTTGAAACACTTCCAGGGATAGTGATTCCACCACTTCCATGGGCAGCCTGTTCCAATAGCCGATTATTCTCCCTGTGAAGAAATTTTTCTTTATATCCAATCTATATTCCCCCTGACACAGCTTGAAGCTGTTGCCTCTTTTCTTATCACTTGTTATTTGGGAGAAGACACCAACCCCCACCTCAATACAACCTTATTTCTGAAGTAGTCTTATATACCTGGGAGCAAAAATAAACATATGCAAGAAGACAGTAAAGAAAGAGGATGGATTTTTCTCCTAGGTAGCTTGAAAGTAAGGTAGAATCAAGCGTATATAGAGTACATCTTGAGGGTAAGATTGTTTTGGAGATGCTACCACAGAAAAAGAGAAAACAATAAAAGTTAATAATACTTCATTTTGCCATCAATCTCCATCTGCCTTTGCCAAGCCTCATTTGGACCCAATACTCTCAGAGGTAACAATGGAGGAGAAAATGTTCCCTTTCTGCCTGGCAGTAGCAGAAACTCCCACAGCTTGTCAGAATAGAAAAAAAAAAAGGCAGCATTATTCCCAAAAATGCTTGAGAAAGGAGAGTGTTTTCCTCCATGTCTTCAAATATAGATTTCACTCAGTAGTCTCAGCTGCAAGACTACTCACAATGGTAAAATATTTCCACTAAAAATGTATATAGTCAGATATAACACGAAAATACCTCATGAAAAGAAAACATCAGCAGGGATTTTGTTTCCCTTAGTAATCTGCCAGTTAAGAAATTGTGTGATGTATTCAGCCTAACTTCTGGTCACATGAGCAGATTATAATACTAAAATTCTCTAAATAAAGAAAATTTAACTCAACTTTTCTGCCAGTAGCAAAACATAGACGCAAGCAGACAAATGTTTTCTCCAGCAAAAATTCATCTGCAGTCAAATGTCCTTTACAGCTCAGATGGCTAACATATGTGAAAAGTACAAACTACCAGGATTTCACATTACTTCAAATAATTTAGGTTACAATTTTTTCCCTGCCACAGCTCAGATCCACCAGAACATTTTATTCCACAGACAAGCAGTGCAGACTTCCTTCACTCTGCCCCTAGTTACTCAAGTGACCTGACTTCCAAGCATCTTGAAAGTGAATACTTTATATCCACTACAATTTAGATAACTTCCACAATCCTGTTTTGTGATGGAGAAGACATTTAAGACAACAGGATTACTCAAATTAATAAATACTCAGCAATCTGAATAAGGGGTTCAGAGTCTGGACTAAATATTGTAACTTAAAAAAAGGTTACTTTCAAAATTTATACCTTTATAATGTTTATTTTTGGCTTTGCTTAAACACATCTTTAATTATGGGCTTCTGTGAGTGTTTTTACAACAATGAAGGAATTTAGTATCTTCTTTAACCTCTCTAAGGCCAGACATGAATTTGCCAGGGGTATAGAACAGCTAAGTGAGAATGCATTAAACTCATGAACAATTCTAAAACAGCAGCACAGCTCCCTTTTGCACAGCCCTGGCACCAAGAATTACATTAGTTTTAACATCACTGACAATGGTTAAGTTTCTATTGCAGGAATAACTATGTAAATAACGCTGCACATGTCAGACTTTTATTCAGAATCTTTGAACTATTCCACTTATACAGTGAGGTATCAGCACCAATGAATTAAACGCATATGTACAGAGTTGTAATAAGCGCAAGTATAGCATAGCAGCACACTGCAGGACATCCCTGTGACTTTGTCCTTGCATTGTAAGAGCATATTCCTGAGTGGATTGCTTCTCAGAGACTGTGACAAGGAGGTCAACCAAGCCCTCTTACTATTCGAAAACATGTCCTTACAAATACATTTACAATGGCAGGTTCAGCCTCACTGAATCCCCTGCTTGAATCAAATTAAATCATTTCAAACATAAGAAGCCATCAGAAGTATGTCTGCTTTGTGCTCAGACTAGACCCACATTGCAGCAGACAGGCATTCAGTGAGTGTTTAATCAAGGAATGCTTATTAAACTGCAGGCTTGTGCAGTTTGCAGGGAAAATATAAAAATGTCAATATACTCTTGCTGTCAGTCAAGACAAGTATTTTAATGCTGTCACTCCTAGTTTAAAAAAGTTAGAAGCAGTTGAGATTAAATACATACATTCTGTGCACACTTACAATACTTTTGTACCTTATTAACGTTCTGCATTATACCAGGTTCAGTCTAAAACTTCTATACTCTGCTATTTAACTATATTTTTCATTGTCATATACCTGTCTTCACTAATCTTGTCCACATATTACTTCACCCTACTGACTGTTCCTATTAACAGGGAAAGCTTGGGTATTTTGTTTGGTTTTTCTTTTTTCCTAAGCATTTCTTAATAGTAAGTGCACTCAAGAGTTGGAATGTCACAGGTCTTACGGAAGCCCCCGTAATTCACAGGGAATAGCTATTTGGTTTTTGACTTTAGAGGGAGGAGAGAGAATATTTGTCACTAGAATTAATGAGCATGAGGTAAAAGGTCAGACTGAGGGAAACGGGAGGAGAAGCTCTGGCATGGACAGCAAGGACATGAAAGGAGACAAACCAATTGATATGAATTAGCTTGCCTTTTTTTTTTTGCTCTTTTGCTTGTGCCATAAAAAAGAGCAAGAAAATAGTCACAATTGAGCCATAGCTTCTTCTGTGGTTTGCACCTGAGTAACTGCAATTATCTGCTGTCACACCCCCCTACCAGGCAGATTGCAAGGCTGTGGATTAAGCCCCAGGGTGAGATGATCTGCACTTCAGTGGATACAGACTCACTGTACCTGAATATTCCATATGGCCAGTGGTGTGGAAGAACAACCACCAAATCACTTTAAGTTTTAAAAGAAAAACAAACAAACAAACAAACAAAAGCAAACTAAAAGGCAATTTTGGAAAGAATTAGGCAGGGGAAGTTTGCACTATACACTTAACACTGTCAGTTACCAGGTGCCAAAATTAATCTGCGGGCAACAGTGACGGTCAGCTATGGTCAGCTATTTTCCAATAAAAAAATTTTTAACAGAGGAATTAATTTAATAGAAGATGCTTTGATAACATTCTGAGTGAAAGTAGTTCCTCGGGTACAAAATGGAATGTCTGGTCAAACAAGGAGAAATACTAAATGCAAACCAGGAAGGAAATGAGTTTTAAAGGGAAACTTAATGGATGGAGAAGGCCATATTTAACCCTGTTTAACCTCAGGACTTGAACTCCAGTTTCTTATAGCAGATGAGTAGAGCTGACTAGAGAAAGAACTCCTCTGTGGCATATGGTCAGCCAGCTATGAAATCAATACTACCTACCACACAGAATGGGTAACCTCTGGGTCCCAAGCATTCCCATTTCAGGAGGATTTTATGAAAAATTTGGAACAGAATTAGGTTCATATCCATATAAGAAGTTCTTAAATCTCTGAATCACAGAACAGGAAAATCGTTCAGCTCAATCCTTAGTAAGAAACATTTTTTATTTTATCACCAATGCTTATGTAAAGCAAATGCAGAAATAAATTGTAGTTTTAATTAAGGCAGAAAGTCTAGCCAGGACCTAAAGTCTTATTTACAGTTCTTATCAACTTGCATGAAATTGTTTTAAAATATAATCTGGAATATTAATTAATGGTCAAACGAATTTTCTGATTAAAAAAAAATTGACTATTCAAAACTAGTCTAAAGTGTAAAATATTCTAAGAGAACACAATTTAAACTTGAGTGAAGAATAAAAGCATAATATAATTCACACTGGGTAAATTTGCTGTTCACTGTCAGATTGGCATATCTAAAAGTCACTCAAGACACTGCTTTGAAAGCTTCCATATATTTTCATCATGTTTTCTCTCCACGGATGATGCTTCCATTCATCATCATGTTTTCACATGGAAAACAGAAGCACTGTAGGAGCACTGTCATAGGCATCCCTTCGGATACTTCGTTTGCTCACTGTATTTGACCCTCAATACATCATATGTCCCAAATAAATGTAAAACCAGCCAAATAAAGGACAAACAGAAGAAGCCACAATGCCAGCTGGCATGAAGAGGGTGCAAACTTCAGTTTCATTCCAGACAACTGAGAAGAAATAACATAATATAAAGTTGCATAACAATATTTATACATGCTCATAAATCCATATACTTTTACACAAAACCAAAATTGATGAATATTGCACAATTCAACACAAAGAATAAAGACGTTTATTCCTTACAGATGGAGAGTATGGAACTGTGTCTGGGGACAGGTGACAGTTAACAGAGACTTTGTGGGTCAGGGTTGAAAGGGAGAACTTCAATGGGAGGCATTAATGTGGGGATCTGTTACAGACCGCCTGACCAAGAGGACTCTGTGGATGAAGCACTCTATAGACAGGAAGAGCCTCACACTCCCAGGCCCTTGTTCTCATGGGGGACTTCAGCCACCCTGATATCTCCTGGAGGGATGGTACAGTATGGCACAAGCAATCCAGGAAATTCCTCGATTGTGTGAAAGACAGCTTCCTTCTGCACGTAATAGAGGAGCCGACAAGGAGAGGTGCCATGCTTGACCTCATGCTAACCAACAGAGAAGGGCTGGTTGGAAATGAGACACTCGAGAGCAGCCTTGGCTGCAGCAACCATGAGGTGGTTGAATTTGAGATCTTCAGGACAGTGAGAAGAGGGTGCAGCAAGCTCACTGCCCTGGACTTCAAGAGAGCAGACTTGGGCCTCTTCAGGAACCTGCTTAGTAAGGTTCCATGGGACATCACTCTAGGGGGCAGGGGGGCCCAACACCCTTGGTTGATATTCAAGGATCACCTGCTGCAAGTTCAGCAGCAATGAATCCCAACTAGAAGGAAGTGCTGCAGGAGGGCCAGGAGACCTCCTTGGATGGTTAAGGAGCTGCTGAGGAAAATTCAAAGGGAAAAGACGGACTTATAAAAGGTGGAAGCAAGGACGAGCAGCCTGGGAAGAATACAGGGATGTTGTCCAGGAAGCTAGGGACCAGGTTAGGAAAGAAGGCCCACTTGGAATTAAACTTATCTAGGGATATTAAAGATAACAGGAAAGGGTATATAGCAAATAAAAGACAGAGTAGGGACAATGTTGGCCCCCTCTGGAAGCTATCAGGAGAATTGGCTACCCTGGATTTGGAGAAGGCTAAGGTTCTAAATGACTTCTTTGCTTTCGTCTTCACTAGGAAATGCTCTGACCACACCACCCGTCTTGGAAAGCAGATGCAGGGACAGTAAGAATGCATACCTTGGGCCTACTGAAGGACATGATCTGGTTCAAGACCATCATAGAAACCTGATGTCATCTACCTGGACTTCTGCAAAGCATTCAACACTGTCTCACATGACATCCTTGTCTATAAATTGGAGAGACATCAATTGGATAGGTGGACCACTCGGTGGATAAAAAGCTGGCCGAATGGCCACATGCAAAGAGTTGTGCTCAATGGCTCAATGTCCAGCTGGAGACTAGTAACGAGTGGTGTCCCTCAGGGATCAGTGTTGGGATCGATCCTGTTTAACATCTTTGTTGGTGACATGGACAGTGGGATTTAGTGTGCCCTCACAGCAAGTTTGCCAATGACACCAAGCTGGGTGGTTCAGTCAATACACTGAAGGGAAGGAATGCCATCCAGAGGGACCTTGACATGCTTGTGAGGTGGGCTGATGCCAACCTGATGAAG
>JAOEHY010014656.1:0-20909 GCA_025447955.1 Psilopsiagon aurifrons
TAAACAGGGAAAGTTTAGATTGGATATGAGGAAGAAATTCTTTACTGTAAGGGTGCTGAGGCACTGGAATGGGTTGCACGGGGAAGTTGTGAATGCTCCATCACTGGCGGTGTTCAAGGCTGGGTTGGACACAGCCTTGGGTGATATGGTTTAGTGTGAGGTGTCCCTGCCCATGGCGGGGGGGCTGGAACTAGATGATCTTCAGGTCCTTTCCAACCCTGACTATTCTATGATTCTACAGTGTAAATTTGTTCTCGTATCTCTGTTCGTAATGAAATAATTGAAAAGTAGATGGATTGCTTGTTTCGTGCTGCCCGCTCCTATGCTGTATTTGTTTAGCTCTCAAAACCCAACACATCTATAGAAAATGCTGTCCCCAGATGGAAAAGGGACCAGTCAAGCATCTTAAGTCCATCTGAGAGGTCACTGCTCCAGCACACTGGCTGCCCTGATCCCTAACTACAGCCAAATAATGTCTGTTCTCAGGGTCCTGAGTTATCCCAGTTATTCAGGTGAGCTTTGGAGCATATGGAGTGTGGAGTGTTCTCCTGCTGCTCATGTGCTGCAGGATGTGGATGCTGGGAGAGTCGATGCAGTCCAGTGGGTGCTTAGTAACACAATGGTCCATCTAAACTGTGTTTTCCACTTCAAGCAGTCAAAGAAACTATGTTGTAACACAGTGTTTAGTATTTCAGAAGTGCTGCTTTAACACTGACTAATTCTACTGAGTAATGAGGTCAGCACTTTGAATGCCTGCCATCAGCTTTTTTCTCATCCCCTTAGATTGTCCTGATTTGTAGGGATTGTTAAGCCTTACACTGATGATCTACAAGTACTTCATCACTGCTGAAAGCCTGCTGAGCCAACTTGTATATTATCTAGATTTAGGCATTCTAACTCGATAAAACTGAAGCTTTGATGTAAGTACTTATTTCTTGGAAAAGCAGCCTGATTTATATTTCCTGGGTCTGACTTTGCTGTACTCAGAGTGCAGTGCTGACCTTCCCGAGGGTAACTTCTGCAGAATTTTCACCAGTATGTGAGCAACTGCACGTCCAGTGGAAATCGGTGAAGAATTTCCATGTTTCATGATCAGGGAAAGGTTATGCAGTAGTATTCAGGGATGTCAGAAGCAATGAGCATAAGATTATCATCAGGGTAAATGCCCAGGGATGCCCACTTAGAACATCCCTGAATTAAACCAAACACTTTATTCTGAAAAAAAAAAAAAAAAGAGGAGCTGGGAAGGCTTTCTAAAATGGTACTGTGGCAAATTATGTCCTAATGTAAGAGAATGCAAGGAATCTCTTCTTACCCTTAATTCTGCCAAATGAGCACAGCATGCCGAGCTGGGAGGGGTTTTAGGTTTTGTTTTCTTTTCCTGTTTGTTTTCTCTTCTCTTAAGGGCAGTAATTTTTCCTGGAGTAAACATTTTATGAGCTACAGATGCTTTTATTTACGAAATATGTTTGAAAAGCTTCTGGCCACAGGAAGAATTAAAGAGCAGGGGAAAGCGTCTTTGCTTTAATGTAAGGCTTTTTCATAATTAGCAGAAACGCTTATATCCAGCTGCCTTCATAACTTGCTGCCTTTGCTACTTCTCGCTCCCATGAGCTTCCAGCTCCTTCAAACATAATTCCTGCATTTACTTTCACCTCCACTGATTTTTGCAGTTTCATAGCTGGCTTACGAATAGGCCTCAAGTTTTTCATCTTCTGCTTTTGCCTTTATTTTCAGAAGAGTTTAATTGCTTTTACACTTCTGATGAAGGGTATCTGCAGTTTAGGAGCTTAACAATGTTTCATGCTGTCTGAGGTGTGAGAGGAAGGAAGCAGGGGGTCATTGAATCATTTTGGGTGAAAATGGACACAGAGGAGTTTAGTTTTTGTTAATTTTCACCTTTCTTCCAGCACACAGGCCTGGGTCTCTAAGTACTGCCCTCATGAAGTAAAGGATGATCTTGGATGTAACCTGTGCACTCTATCTCCTGATAAACTGGATGTGCAAGGGAGAGGAGATACTTGGTCTTCAGTAGACATGACCCTATCTATTTGCCCATCTCTCATCACCTTCCCTGCATTCCCACTCCCCCAGCCCTGTGTCCTGAGGGACATGTAATTTCCTTATGCCATTGCGTGAGTGTCTCAATGCAAAACTACCAAACAAGTTGCTATGAAATTACCTAAGCCCTGGTTTTACTAGCATGTCTGCTAGTCTGCAGATGTGGCCCTTGTTCCAGCTCTCAGTTAGGGTAGGAATGAGGTAGCTCACTTCCCAGTGAAAGCAAGCTGGCAATGCTGCATCTAATATGGGGTAGGAGCATAGGTGTTCAGGAAAACTCTCTATGTGACCCAGCTTGCTTTGTGAGTGCTTTTGCTGCCATGTCCTCAGATAAGCTCTTGAATGCATTGTCTCCAGCCTGTGCTTATTCTGCTCCCACTGCTCAGATTTACTCTTGTAAGGACTGATGTTTTAATTCAGTGATAGGGCTGGCTAACCCGAGTTCCCCTATGGACAGAAATACACATTGTGTGAGGTACCTCTATTCACTCCAGCTTTTGCGGATAATGTCAGTTTTTCTGCCTTTAAAGGAGGTTGTGCTCTGTCAGTGTTTGGTTTTTGGTGTTTCTGTGGTGTTTTTATTTAAATTACTCCACATGCTGCACTCTCAGGGAGCCTGACCTTCTGCCTGCATTGCATTCAGGCTAATTTTGAAGGCTGATAGAAGAGTTCCTCTATTTTTCATACTTAGGTAATGATTCACTTTGCTTTCATTTACACATGTGTATCTATCTATCAAAATGTCATTGATTTATATTAATAACTAGAATGAAAAGGCTTTCTGACAGACACACAGGAGTATTACTAGTTTCACTTAGAGATGGAAGATATTCAGCAAATGGGTGAGTAAAAATGCGTGCAGCAAATGGAGCACAATCGGGACTTGCTGAAGGAGGTGTGCCCTACCTGCTGCTGACTTGGGGCTATTGGCAAGCACTCCTATAGACAAGTGTCTGGAGGAGGATGGGGAGAAAAGGACAGAGCCTCTTCACACATCTCTGTCCGAACACAGGGTAAGTTCCGCTTAATTCATAATAAATGGCAGGCAGCATTTGCTTTGAATGTTAACCGTCAAGGAAAATTTGTCTTAGTGCCAAAATAGCACCCTCACCTCGTCCCTGACCAAGTCCTGCAGTGGTGGTGGAGAGAGGCATTGTGTGTGGTAGTATGGACATTGTGGCTCTTTGGTGCATGTTGCCATGCATGTTCTTTCTCCAATGCTGAATCTCGTCTAAGCAGGGGGAAAAGCTGCATCTGTTCAAGCAGGAAGTTTTACTGCCAAATGTCTGCTTCAGAAATGGTCTTCAAGAGCCCTGTGTTTGTTCCCAAAGTGCATGGGAATGTATATTGGTAACAGCTGAGGGTCAGTAGTAGTTACTTGTCTTTATGGTGCAGTGCCATGATTCAGGTTGTAGCAATGCATGAGAACAGGCTTCTGATTAGCAAATCCCAGCCTGTTAGTCAGCCCATGGGGAAGAGGAGCCAGTCATCTGGCCTGTTTGGTGTGGATGGGCTATTGTGTGGCCCTGACCAGCAGAAATGTGGGCCAGAGGGCACTGGGAGGCTGACCTGCCAGGCAGCATGGGCACTGAGCCTGCCCACAGGTCTGGATTCAGTGTCCCATCAAGACCAGGGGTGGTGGAAGCATAGAACAAGAGTCAGAGCTTTTACTGGCAAAGGGGGAGGTGGGGGAGAAGCCAAAGGGACTTGCTAAACCATGAAAGAAATGAGTTACATGATTCATGTGGTCATGATGAGTCGCTTGGTTGCAACTGGGAACTGGGGCTGGAGCAGTCAGCCTGTCTGGCTGCTGAAGGCTTCATACTGCCTCCATCTCCTGCTACGGCTGCGGAGGGCTGAGTGTGCCGCTGCGCTGGGCTCAGGCTGGGCTGCCCAGGGCCTCCCCCTCACACATCTGGAGGTACAGGCATGGCGACATGCTGTGCCTCTGAGTGGTGGAGCTGCAGCGTGATGGGTCCCACGTGGTGCCCAGGCTCTTGCCCACAGCCCCAGCACTAGCCTGCTCCCTCAACAGTCCGTTAGGTTTGCCACACAGGTCTGCTGCTCAGTGGCGTCCTGGAGGTAATGAGTGTCCCAGGCACAACCCAGAAGCGTTTTCCGAGGATAAGAGGCTGTACCCACAGCTGCAGAGGCTGGCTGAGTGCTCATGGGTGGATGGCTCCTGCAGAGCTGTCACTGGCCACTGGCCCCTGACCCAGCTCAGTGTCACAGCATAGCTGTCACACTGTGCTGCTGCCCGGTGCCCGTCCTGGCTGAACAACCCAGCTGCCCCAGGGCTAGCACATGTCTGGGAACATACCCAGCTCCACTGCAGCAGCTCTGCTGTCCCACAGCCACTGGGATGGAGGGCTGTGCCCAGGAACCTGTCAGCTTCTGAAGTGCTGATGACTACACTGCACACTGTGTTTCCTGTGGAAAGCAAGGCATTCCTGTAAATCACTGTCCAGCCTCATTTCCTTTGTTTATTGTAACACAATAAATACAGGAAGCAATCACGCTCTGCCAGCCGTGAGGCAGCACTGATAATGATGCATCTTCTGCATGTGCTCTGCCCTCCAGTTGTGAAGCACAACTATGCTGAGCTCAGGTGGGGAGGACATACAAAACCCCCATGTTCCTGTAGGAACTTCAGGGGGTGTATGTAAAACAGTGACAAGTGAATGACTGCACAGGTCACTAACATTCTGGAAAAGGTGTCCAGTTTGCACTTAATACCAGAGTGGTAACTGGGTGCCACAGATGGCTCTTCTGTGGTAGTGACAGGAACAATTTTTTGCGCTGGAGGTGATACTTAATCTAATACATCTCCTCCCCTCCACTTTCTGGGTCAGATCAGGACTTCAGCCAGGAAGCGGAAGCTGTCTTCCCTCAGGTACACCCTTGAAACCTGCAGCTGTGACCATCCGCTGAAGCTCCAACTGTGCCTTTTCAGCACTGAGATGTAGGCGCATGATGGGCCTGTGAGGGTCCCCCACCCATTAGACACATAAGAACCAAACCAAGGTGAGGCTGAGGGCAATGCCAGAGAAAGCCAGGTCCCTTCTTTCTTGAAATGAGTCTGGGGGAGCAGGCAGGCAGCCTTACACCCTGCTCCTCTCTCTTAGAGAGTTCCTCAGAATGGGATTTTTGGACACACTCAGGTAGTGCCCAGACTCTCTGCCTTCTGTGGTTACTACTTATGTCAGCCTCATACAATGCTGAGTCCAGCACACAAGGGATGTAGGAAATTTTGTTCTGGTTTCTTTTTGTATGTTATGTACTAGACAAATGCAGCAGTCAGGCACAGCTGGGTAACAAAGACATTCAAAACTGATCATAAGGTAAATTGTAGAAAGCAGACTTTATATGACAATAAACATGCAGCTTGCAAAAGAATTAACATAGTGTACTGGTATTAAAAACACATTTCCATGCAGAGACAGCTTACGCAGCAGTTTACAAGTTTAACCTCTGGGTGGAGTATGCAAGCCCTTTAAAGCTGGCATTCAAATTACCAGTAGCTTAATCAGCCATACTTTAAGTACAAAGTAACATCGGACTTAATGTTTACATTCACTAGCCATCCAATCCAGCATCAAGGCACTTTCCTTGTCAGTCTGTCTGTCTCTGTCCCATGCCTCCAACTCACCAAGATGCACATATCGGCACAGCAATATCCACTACCAGTAGCCTTGACAGTCTCCTTAAGCCCAAATAAAAGCAGCTGGGTCCTAGACAATCCCTCGCTGTATCAAAGTGCCCGTCTGAATGTGACACTGTAAACAAGACTGGTGTGTTAAAAAAACGTGGCAAGTTGACCGGAGCCATAGCGAATGTGCTTTGATGTGAAGAAAAGCAATAGATGTTACCAGTTTCAACACTGCAGAGAATGCTCGTCTACCTTGCCTACAGCTGCTGGAGCAGCAGCTGGTGCGGGGTGCAGAAGATGCTTCAGTCTGAGTAGGAGGACGTGGAGCTTTCCAGCCATCTGTCAACAGTTGCGCCATTAGGTGTTTTTCATCTATTGTTACAGAAGTGTGCTTCTGCAGAGTATTGCTGACTCTGCTGCGAATATCCCCTTCAAAGTTGGCTTTACAAATAGACATGAGTACTGACTAAGGCTGCATTCTAGGAGGCACTCACTGCCCACCCTCTCTCTGCACTAAAATTAAGAGTGGGGGGAAGTGGGTGACTGCTGACATCTGGCCCTCAGTCAATTTTATATTTTACAAATGCACCCTTGTGCATTAAGTCAGCACTGCTTTCATTTTTAGGAATGGCTCAGATTGCACAAGTACTAAAAGGAAACAACAACTGAAAGCAAACACACAAATGCATTTTAGGTATTGTTTTCTCTTCTTTCTTAGCAGATCCCTTCAATTCTAAGGAAAAGAAATGGAAATATGTGAGCTCAATGCAAGATACTAAATTTTACCCTTCTCCAGACCTTCCCATTTCCACTTAACTGCAGTTTTCTGTGTCAACAGCCAAGCTGAAGACTGTGGGGTTGGCTGTAATTCCCAAATGGCTGTGCGAAAAAAGACTGGACATTTTTGTTATAAACTGCTTCCAAGTAACATTAAAAGCAGCTCTTGGAATTTAAAATGGCTACATGTACATGTAGCAAACAAAGGTTACAAGGGATTAATGAAGACTTGCAATCCATCAGTCAAGAGAACTTCTTAACATAGTTAAAGAAAAGAATGTATCCAAACAACAAACAGATGCCTCTGGGAAAACAAGCTAGTGTATTTCTCCCCATTTAATGCACATAAATTACCATTTAAAATGTGCATGCCCTGGTACATGGCTGACTATTAACACTTTGTCAGTCTTTGGAGTTTCAGATCCCCCTGGGCAGTCCATACCATAGCAGCATATATTTACGTGGGTCTTGGATGTTCAAGACCTGGCACTAATTAAACAAGTTCAATTACTTAAGTTAAATCAGTATGGATATTCCCACATATTGGGCACACTCATTCCCCGAGCCAAAGGTCTTTCCTAGTCCCGGTGATATGCATTTTGCTAGGCTGCTGTAGCACAGATCAGCACATGCTTGTTACAAACAATCTAGAATAAAGATTTAAATAAATAAATAAATTTGATTTATTTTCCTTTAACAAAGTTCTTAAGAATTTTTGCTCTGCTGTGCTTTGCGCTGCCAGGTTAATGCTTAGCAGGCAGTTTAGTTCGCTATGGTCAGGCATATGAAACAGTCCCAAGACTTTTATTACATTGGAAGAGGATATTCCTAGGTTAACTGCCCTGAAAGTGAGCCACCACACCCCAGAAACAACTCCTGTTCTAACAGAAACACCACAACAGAACTACTGAGATAAATATATTCACTTGCCTTTCAAGCCGAGGAGCAGTTAACCAGCCTGCACTTAAAAGATGTTCCAGGCATGCTAATACAGGAAAAATACTCTTTATTTCTAGTAGCCTGCTTTCCCTGCCACCGAAGTAAAAAGGCCTTCTCTCACCCCCACCTGAAAAATTCCAGTCCAGGAAATCAAGATGGACACGGAAATGGCAGTACTGAAGTGTGATTTCATTTTAATAATGCCTTTATTTTGTAAAGTGCACCCTAGTTACTGGGAGGGGAAAAACCTTTTTCTTTAGTCACTGTGTTAGAGCCAAGTTTAGAGAATTTAAGTGGATTGCTATCATTTCATTACAGACTCTCTCAAAATCTGTATGCAGCTGTTTGATACAATTAGTTTGCTACAATCCAAAGTACAAAAATTAAACCCTGAATCCTGGATGATACAATATTTGGCACATAGGTTTACAAACAAGCTGTAAACCTGTTATTCATGTAAACCTGTACTGTGGCTTCAACAAGCTATTCACCCATCAGCATCTCCTGCTTAGTCTTTGGCATTTTATCCCTAGATAAATGCACAAGCCTTAAAGATGTAACTGCCAGCCAGCCAGAATTCTTTCTAGGATACAGTCCTATATAGTTCTGTGACTTTATCACCACTGGCCCATAAGTAACAACGACGGATGCCAGAAGTGACAGGCCAGAACTCTTTTTAGCACAGACCTTTAAGAACAAGAATCTCGTGACACTAGTTGTTTCACGTTGGAAATGGCCCATGTAACAGCAACTGAGAACAAAATGCCTTCACCTTATACAACAGAAAGGAAAACAGCAATTTCGGGAATAACTGAAGTTACCCCTCAAATATAACACATGATATCAAACGCTAGTATCACTGGATCACAATATTTTTTTAAAAGGCAAAAAGGCATCAGTGTGTTTTTGAAGACATGTATACCTTTGAAGCAATGTTCAGACTAAGCAGCCAGGTTGTGACTCAGTATCTCAGCGATGAGGAGGTGGGTTAGATGCATATGGCTGCAGGGCAGTTCTAATAGGCACGCACACCGCTCAACAGAGACTTTCCCTTTTACTTGTGGTTTCTACAGTCACTACGAACTTTGCATAGAGAAGACAACCCATCCCCCAGTAAAGTAACTGCTACTATTTTCAAAGAGGAATGTGTTCTGACAACAGAATGCTCCTCCAGTCTCTGAAAAAAACCCTGGAGATGGTCTCTGCTGTTCTGTGACACCACTGTTCTCATTATGCCCTTGCTTTCTGAGAGGGAGTTTGAAGGTGCTGCGGTGGAGTAGAGAAAAGGAAGGGGACTGGTTTGAAGAAAGGTGTAATTACAGTAAGCTGCAACAGAGCCTTTTAGTTTAAAAAAGTGCCCAGATAAAAAAATACCACTGGGAGACAGGAAATGCAGAATAATTGAAATGTTATTAAAAAGTCTGCATTCTTTATCTGTTTTAAATAGTCCAGACCTCAAGAGGTAATCTAAGGAATTTAGCATTGAATTTTTATACAAAAGCAGAAGACATGTGAACATTTATATGTACACCTGTCCTTCCACATAAGCTGGCAGATGAGGACAAGGCAAGTTGAAATGATACTGACACCTGCATTTCCAGGGCCTTTAGCAAGTGCTTTGCAGAACAGCAGCACAAGAGGTCACAGAACAAAAGGTGGTCTTAAATACATAGTTCTTTTGCTGACGGAGAACCAAAATCCTTGTTTTATTCTCACAATTCAGCATTTAGTGTTTTGAATTGAGGTTTTATTAGTGTCAGATTAGAAAGCTGACTAGACTAAGTTAAGGTTAAAAAAAATTCAAGAGTGCCATAAAATTCCTAGTTATCATTGGAGAAGGGGTTTATTTTAACGTAATTTCATTTTTCCTTAACCCCTAGTAGAGACAGTCTCCAAGAAATGTATCTTCTTCAATAAAATGCAAACTGTATGAAACAGGGTAGAAGTGAGAATAAGAGTAAAGAACTTTAACAACAACATAAGTATTGTGGCTCATAATTACTATTAGACAGCAATTAGAAAAATGGTAAAAACTTACAGCTTGATACTTGCTTCACAAGCTGTAATCAACAAAGGTGCACTTAATAAACAGAGGCCATTTATAGGACAAGAGGGGTACAGTATAATCTGACAGTGACTTGGGTACAAAACCTAAAAGTAACTGTTAATTAGTGTTTTCATCTGGATTTTTAAACTTTTGAATACAGGACTGAATTACTGTGCATCAAGTTGCAAGGCACATTTTTAAGCCAAATTAGTATACAGTTCATCTGCATGCACATCTAAATGTAGGCAGAATATCAACTGCTATAGTAGCATTCAGAGTCAAGCAATCTTGGTGTTTTCCTATTTGCACACCACAGCGAGTTCTATTTAATTGTTCTAATTTTTAAGTGGGGATGGACATGATTTGCATGTCTGGTAAATAGGAAACAGACACTGGGTCAAGTAAAAATTCAGAAAGTCAATCAAAGTACTGAAAGCGTACAACAAGTATTCTTTGACATTAGAATACTAAGCTTCAGTCTTACTTTTGCACAAAGATGCTCCAAGCAACTAAAGCTGGCCTTTTAGGCTTGTACGTGGTCACAAACCGAAGTTATTTCTTCTAGAAGGTCTGTTGGCTGATGTGATTAATTGAAACTTGCCATTTTCAATCACGTGTAAATCTGACATGATAAGATGCAAAATCCCCAAGGTAGCACAAAGGCTTATTCAACTATCCAGACAGAAGATTTTATGTAGTGCATAAAAGGTAAGTCTCCAGTAGGTCTGGACTGCAAATCTTCCACAAAAACAGTCCTTATTGTACTTTGTCATATTACTCTTCACTTAATTTCAATATTTCTATCTTCATTCAGATAAAAATACCTAGCTTAATTTATCAGAAACACAGGAGAAAGTGTGAACAGGCACTAATGAAGGCCTAAAACAGAGCCAGTCTCTTCTCTCACTGTGGCATATAGCCCCCTTGTCTCACAGTCTGTGGGAGGTAACTTTTTGGCATTTCATCAACTGATGGTGGATTTTCTTCCACTATTTCAGGTACCACATTTTGTCCTTCAGTACTTGCCTGTAAAGCATCTGATACAGCAGCTTCCTGGGTATTTTTTTCCAGCCCAAGGCCCAACAGCTGTGAACTCTGACCTGAGATCTGCAGTTGTGCAAATCCAACAATTTCCCCCTCATTAGCAGAAGTGATTTGCTTCATTGTTTCAAAGCATGGCCTGTCTGTGCTGGTTTCACCCTGAACACCATTTTGTTTGAAATACTGCTGCCTCTGTATTGTACTGTCATCTCCTCCAGTGTGATCCTCCGATCTCTCTTCTGAATCCAGCAGTGGCTGAGTCGACTCAGACCTTGAAAAGACTTGCACAGGTGTTTGGTCTCTGTAGCCATTAAGTACTACAGTTGAATACTGTACAGTGCTTGAAGTGTTTTGTGCAGTTTCACCTTCGTCGCTGTCAGAGACACTTTGCCTAGGGGAAGACATGCATGAGGACCCTCCAATACCACTGCTGTGCCCTTCTGAAGTACTTTTTTCCTTTTTAAGTAAGTCAAAGGGTTTTAGATCTTGTTCTGAAAAAGACTTCTTGTCATCAGCTTCTATTTCTACGACGCTTACATCTGTGAAGCTACCTTCTGGATACATATGATCTTTGGAACTAAAGTTATGCTGAAAGAGAGAGACGGATGTTGCCTAAGAGGAAGGTTATGTTCAGAATAAAAAAATCCCATTAAATACCTGAATTTTTATTCTGTAATTTTTTCAAGTTTCTTCATTTAAGGTTTTTCCTTACTGTCTGGCAGTACCTCCAAATTATCTGTTATGAACGATGTCGCTTTGGTTCCAATACAAAGCCTTACTTATGCAACTATTCTGAAAGCACAGCTGGTGTGCAAGCTTTGCTCTAATTTTGATTATTCTTAAGCGCCATAAACATAGAACTATTTGCTCTGCAGCACAGGAATATTCCATTTTGAGACCCATACTTACCTTGTTTCCAATAATGCATTCAATGTGATGGCTATTCTTCACAGAAGTTAGTCATAGAGTTTATTGTACAGAATTTGCTATGTCATTCACTCCCCGTGGGGCATATATTTTGCTGCTACCTCGTCATGCATGAGTAACTTAAAGCTTTCTCTCTAATTCATGATTTAACTATGCAAATAAGTCACACTTGAGGGTTTTAAGAATGGGAATCATGAGTTCCATTTACTTAATCCTGATTTTCCATGAATGAGTACAGTAATCAGGACTTGACCCTTCCAACTACTAAACTGAATATAATTCACAATGCTAAAGCCTGCTCTGCACTGTGAACTTGTGCTAAGGGCCATGTATTTCTAATGCTGAATCTATTAATGCAAAAGAAGTCTTATAACCATATTGTACCACAACGACATAAAACTTAACATTCAGGGGTTTTTTTCCTTGAAATCCACATGTGCTAGAAGCCAGAAGGCTTCCACTGGTTAGTTTATTTGAAACCTTGCGGACTAGGAAGGTTGAGGATGCAGAAAGACGAGTATTACCTTAGCTGGAACTTGAGGAGACCACTGAGCAATGTTACTCTTGGATGGATCAGGGACAATAGGCCAGATATGCTTTTTAATTCTGTAAAGGATTAAAACCAGAACAGAATTACAAGATGCGGTTCCCAAATTCCTACTTTAGTAGCAAGTACTGCATAATCCAGGATACTACTCCTTTACATAGGAATTTTGCAAAAGGTTTTATTTCCAAATAGGAATGCTTCCTGGGCTACTTTACATCTCCGTAGGAAGCTGTACTACTTAGCAGAACACAGCACTACACTTGTAACTGCTCCACACACTTGATGTAGCCATCCAACATAAGGCAAACCAACAAACAGTAATGAGTTAGTGAGGGATTTTAAAATTTATAGCACTCTAGAATCTACAGAGCACTTATTTGGTTAAAGTCTATGATGCATCTCAGTATAAAAATACAATGTTGCTTGCTTCCTTAAGATATCGATATCACAGCTGTCAACCTAAGCCATCTTCACAGCTAAAAATAAAGTGGGAATATCTGAAGAAAAACTTACTTGGTCGTTTGTAACTCAACTCTCAAGTTTAAGAACATAGTAAAAAAATAGATATAGTAAAAATAGATGTTTCTGTAGATATTTCACTTCCAACCAAACTAACTTTGAAACTGATGCATCTATTCCACTCTTTAGACAAGGTGCAACAACATATGCTCTGTAGGAGAACTCTGAAGAAAACTGCAAGATGGGCTTTGCAATTGACATCAGTTAAGAACAGATTTTAGGAACAGCAGCAAGGTCACAAAGACAAGGGCACAAAATGCTGTCTTTGATTAGAAAGAAAAGATAGGTTGACTGGGGACATGGGATATGTGCTACTCCTTGCCAGAGAAAAGACTTCAGCAATAAGCACTCAGCTAAAGCCACACACGAGCTCTATGGTAGGCAGACAGAGCAGGAGGAAAGAGGATGTTACCCGGCAGGCAGTAAACAGGGACAGAGTCTGACTGAGGTTATGCAAGGTAGTTAAGTAAGATGCCTGCCTGATTTTTTTGGCTGTCAAGCTTAAATTTTGCTAACACCGTAATTAAATAGCTCAAACACAGCCAGAAAACAGATCATCTGTGCTTCACAAACTGAGCACCATCATTCCACTCTGACAAGATGACTAAGAAAACAAAACAGAAGATGTCATGATCACAACTTAACAAACATAATCCTAACCAACTCTAGCAAGATAAGTGCAATTTCCACATAGGACTGACTCATGGAACATTTAGGTTGTGTGCTAATCCTTAACAGTAAGAAATTATTATCAGAAAAGGCAAATTTCTCAAGGAAAAAAAATGTTTATCACTAGTAAATATATGTTTTACCTTCTTTTCCTGATCTAGCTGTGGAATATTTACTTGTGTTGAATTACTGCCATCTGTTATTCCCAGAAATATCAGAAATGTATGAAAAAGATTTCATTACACTTACAAGTCACGTTTGTTGAAGCAAAACAGAACTCCAAGGAGCACAATCAACAGGAACGCTAGACACACAGGTACAACTATGGCTTCAATCTCTCCTTTCCCTGAATGAAATGAAAGGGAAGCAGTTATAGCTCACTTTGACATCAAAGGAACTCAGCAGCAGCATACATTTCTGAAGGGACAGGGAAAATCTGAAAATGAGTACACCAGCAGCAGTCTTAAGATTCACCTTCAGAAGAACCTTTCCACTGTATGAAAAGAGCCTGTAAGTGAAAACACAAAAAGCTCTGTCCCAACAATCTAATGCCTTGCATCAACAAAAAAACCCAGGTTGCTCTAGAAGCTACAATACCACAAGTAAAACAAGTAAATTTAGTTTGGGCAGATATGACAGGAATATCCATGTGAATTCATTTGTGCTCCATGTGTTTCAGTGGCCTTACGACTGCCATAACATCATCATGGGCAAGTAAGTAACGTAAGCAAAATCACTAGCCATCCATCAGTTTATTCTGTACATGAAAATATCCTCTAACTGCAAATAGCAAGCTGCACTATTGTTATGTATTCCATCCAGTGTTACAGACATTAAGTCACTGAATGCTTAGGGAAAAACATCACTATACAGAAAAAGAATACTAAAATCCGCCAAATCTAAAGATGTGATTTCCATAACTAAGTTGAATTAACACTGTTGCTCTTCCTATTACAAATACAAAGCACTCTCTAGAGCTGAACATACAATAAATGTCACTCTTCAAACTTTAATAGTGATGTGAATGAGAATGTGGAACCTGATGAAGGGTTGCAAGAATGGCATGTACTGACTGACACATAGATTAGCAAATCAAGATCCCAGTAAGTCTCTACAGCTTCTCAGGACACCCAGCTCAGGATAACAAAGGCCAACCTACCTTGAGATTAAAACAAAAATTATGGACTTTTAAGACCAGGGTAGGAGCCAACACACACCAGAACAGAAGACTGAGTAAATCCTAATGGCTCACAGAGATTTGGGATAAAATAATAGTATAACCCAAAGTATACATAAAAAAACTCCCAAAACAGTGTTTACCAACATAAAAGAGCAATCCAGGATATTGTCCTCTGTACAGTTGGAATAACAGCGACTAAACTACTTTGTGACCGAGTACTATCTAGGTAGCCTATCTAGGATACCTGGATATCATGCACCTAGCGAGTATGACTGTGACTGAAACACCTTCTCTTTAATAAAGTCACCTTCCCCTCCTACTGTATCTTGCACAAAACCTTGCTATAGTGTTGCAACATTACCTCCTACTTATAACTGTGTCACTTCTCCTTACCAAATTTTTGTGTAGTAAATGTAAAATCAGGACCACTTCTGCCCCCTTCATCTGTGTATGCCATCATCCGCACAGTATACAGTGTGTCACTGGCTAGAGAAGAAAGGGTATACTCTGTCTTGGAAGGATCCACTGTCACAGCTAAACAAAGGAAAAAAAAATTATACTACTTTTCTGTACAATTGATTAGATCTCCACAAACACAGTAACATAGTCCTAGTTTTAGTAGAATGAATGGCTCTATGGAAAATACAACAGAAAGACTACAGGCTTGTATAAGAAATGCTGAGATACATTTGTTTCTGTTCAAGTGTCTGAATTTAGTCTCTTTCTTGATGTTATTTTATGTGATAATCTCTTGTTGGTTTGATTGGTTTTTTTTTGTTCCCCCTTCCCACCCCAAAATGTAGCTACAAAACAAAACCAGTAGTAATTTTGAGGCTTAAAGGTCTCTAATAAGCAGAACACATGGCTAACTAGAAATAGCCAGTTGCCAATTAGAAAAACACTGTCAACAAGCAGCAGAGTAGGCATAAGTAACTGGCCCTTGCAATTTAAGCAAATCTAAAAATTAAAAGATTTTGATAGTGCTAACCCCCCCGTCTTATGCCTGCTGGTCATACACACTACTGAGAACAAAAATGCACTTCAAACAAGATGTTTTACATTAGTAATATTGTATCCATATAGGGCTCGAGGAAGATTAAAAATATCTCCCCTTTTTTTAAGGCTTTGTCCTACTTGAATGCAGTCAACTTCTTTACGTCTCAAATGGTCCAGCTTTACCTTGCTACACCAACATCTCCTCCTGTATTTAGATAGAAAGACGGGAGCAGAGTACTCACCAATCAGCTTTCAGCAACTAAACTCACTACCCTTTTAAACACAAACTGAATGCTCTGAATCCTTTAACAGGGACTTTTCTGTTTGGTACAGATGCCTCAGACATCAGCTCTATGTTATCAGAACTGAATGTCAGCCACACTTGATTCTGTATCTCTTTTTTCACGAACATGAATTAGGAAGGAGACAGATGGAATACTTCAATGCCACAAAGTACTCTGCTTTTTGTTACCTGTTTCATTTCCATCTATAGTTTTGTAAAATATGATATAACTTCTGATAAATCCATTTTGTTCATCCACTGTGAGATGGTTCCATGTCAAAACAGCTTCAGCTTTTCCTACTTTTTTCGTCTGAACGGTTGGTCCTTTCGAAGGACCTGTAATGGGAGATGAAGAGTAGTTTCTGCTGTGCACCCTTGCATCCACAGAAACAGTGTATTAATTATTATACTGAACTGGTACTGTGTAAAAACTTCAATGGAATAGCTGGACTAACACATCTGCAGAGCATTACTTTCAGACAACACAGAGAGATGTTTTGTTCCAAAGATGTTTTGGAAGAGAAACCTCCAGGAAGAAAAAGATGTGAAAAACAATAATCAGCACATCACACGAAATCTTCAATTGAAGGGTAATTAGTCTTGGCTTGATACCTGAATCTGAAAATACAATATCATATAAATATTACTATATCAATAAAATAATACACTCATGCCAAATCATCTGATAAATGTTGGAAAAAGGGAAAGAAAGAGTCAGCCACAGACATCCACTTAACTCCTAAATACTGTAAATAAGCAGAATGGATGTGACAAAGGGACAAGATCAATTCTAACAGATGACCCTCAAGTGTAGGACTACTTTTCATTATGTAGCCCACATTAAAGAAAAGGTCTCACTATTGTTAGTCAAAAAGCTCAGTTTACATGCTCCAAGTACTTACGATCCTGCTGAAGATAAGCTTTCACAGACTGCCCACTTCCCTGACCATCAGCATATAGAGGGTACACAGTTATCAAGTAACACTTGAAAGGCTTTATATCACCTAAAAAAAGATATTAAAAAACGTGTAGGTTCAGATAGTCAAATTCCTCACCATCTTTCTCGTTTATTTCAGATACAGGGTTCTGGGTTTTGGCTGTATTAATAACTCCAAAATATTAAGCGATGGATTAATACAGTAGTTCACACTGAAATGCTAAATTTAATAAACAGACTTCATATAAGTTTGAGGTTTTTTGTTTTCTGGGCTTGTTTTCATTTATTTTAAATAAAAAGCCTTCATATGGAGCACTGAACCTCAAAATTACTGAGTTGAGGTGCTGATCACAATCTGAAAAGAACTGTAAAGCTGATGAAGTTTCATTGTTTGAACTGCAAGAGGGATCAGGTAATTTGACTTTGAAGGAACTCAACCTTTCAAGAATGAGAAAACTAAAACAAAAATGCAGATAAACCCCTTGCTGTTACATAACAAATTTCAACATGAAAGATCAGATAAAATTCTGTATTTGACAAAAACATGCAGATACTTCTATACTCATTGTAAACTATCAGAAGCCCCCAACAAAATCCCATATTCCTGTCTTAAAACAAAATTCTAGTAAGTGTAAGAATTTTCCTTACTTCGAGAATACGTACTAGGCTTAGAGAGTGTTTTACAAAGCATTTGTAGACTTACAAGCTAAATACCTTTTAAGTATGTTCCTTGAACATTTCCTGGTTCATTTTGCCATTCTATAATGCAGTCTGAGCTGTTGGACAGCAGACACCATTCAATCACATATTTAAGAACGTAACTGTTAGGAGCAGTCCACCCTACCCACAATTTGCCATCTTTAGGCAGCGTCCTAACATTCTTCACAGGAGCTGTGATGAAAGAAAACAGAAAGGTTATATGTTCTGAAGTTCTTCCACTACATAGTCATAATGATAGCTATTTTGTCAAATGGATTCTTTTGGGTTATCATAATGGTGACAATGTGACAGAACCTAAGTAAACGTAAAAGCCATTTTCTGAAATACAAGCAGAATTAGGCTATTTAGGAAAGGGAAATTACTCAGCTGCTCTGCTCTCAAACACAGCAGGTTGCCTTACTACACAGTAAAAATACTGTTTCTTCCAAAATAAAGGGTTTATTTCGGAGAGATATCTTCAAAAAGAAAACTTCGAGACACTTCTGAATCCCCATTCTAATACTTACCTTCTAATGCATGTATCTTACAAAATACTTCTATCTGCCAGACTACTCCATGAAACATACCCTTAAATCAGTTCATCTAATAGTTCTAGAACCTCTGCCTCTCCTTTGGTGTTTAGGCTAAAATCATCTTCTGCTTATATTCTTGTTTCTTTGCTTCCTATCCTAGTAGTGTTCAGATTATCTAAAAGGAGGCTGGAAGTAAGGAGAAACCAGCCTGTAGTTATTACTACTGGACGATGAAAGGAACAGAGTAAAATGAGCAGCAGCAAAACAGTGGAAGGAGATGACAAAGCAACCAGGCAAGATACTGAACGGTGGGAGTGAGAATGGAACAAGAAAATAAAGGGCTGAGAGGAGATCAGAAAGCAGAACAATGGTGAGATGGCATATACAGTAACTACAGGAAGCTTTTTTCACCAACCCTTTGATTTTTTAAAAAAAGAAAACAAAAATGTCTGCTACACTACAAAATACTATAGGGAATATAGTGTGTGGTAGCTCTACAGATCAAAACCCACAGGAAAATAGCACACACAGCTTCAAATGAACCTGTAAGTATAAATATCCATGCATTCCCTGGTATGTAAGTGGTACCATAATTATAAGACATATGGCAGCACATACATTCAGTAATACTTTCATTATGTGTCCATATTAAAGGTATCATTTTACAACACTGAGGATTTCTTAAACCAGAAGCCATGCAGATGCATTTGAAAGAGACATTACCAGGCACTAACCTTTTGAATTACTTGCTGGGATAAGTAAAACTGATGGAGGGGATGCTCCGGCTTTGTTACGGGCAACCACAGTCACTTCATAAGTTCCGTTTGGTATCTTTAATGTAAGGTCGGTGGTATTAACATTGTATTTCTCTGGTGGACTGGAGAGAGATGACTTGGCTCTGACAGTAACTTCATACTGCAAGATTACTCCATTGGCTTCAAATGGCTTCAATGCCTGTTAGAAACACATCTTTGATTATAATGACATTGTACAAATGTGACCTAACCTTTATTGTCTTTAATGCATAATTTAAAAATCTGAGAGCAAGACAAACTACATAGATTGAACAGCTGTGTGCTTAAGGAAAGCACAAATAACCTGCATTCATTTCTGGAAAGCATTAACTTCTGAAATTATTTCAGGTTTAAACCCTATTTTTCTTGGCTTATCTGTAAAACTATGTGTAAGCTTACCTCTAAAATACCCTGCAGTTTAATAAAAGTTATTCTGTAAAGACTGCAGAACATGTATTGATAAAACCTGCATTTTATGTGACTTTGCCATACACGACATTAAGCTTTGTTAAATCCTAATGCACACTAGCCTGAGTAGCCATTTCTATTAATGTAGAAAAAATACTTGGGTTTTGCTAATAATAGTTTCTCTGTAACAGTATTAGTTTTCAGACAACTTAAGAGAAAATTGTTGAAAATGTAAAGTAGCTCCAGTTTTCCAATTTTAAGCTAAATAATGTCAGAACTGGCAGGCAGCATACGAGTTCCATCAGAAAATGATGCCGTATCAATATACATGGAACTTCATGCAAGCCAAGTAGTAATAATAGACAGCTGATCAAGTGTAATGAAGTTCATGGACCAAAAGAAAGCTTTAGATAGGGACCAACCATAATTGCATTTGCTTTCTCAGCTGAATTAATCAGCCAACTAGACAGCAAATATGCAGTGCTGTATTTAATAAGTTGGGCCTCTGGAGTGTGCCTAGGCTTAATGGACTTTGCAGGTGAACTATCCCTCTCCAGTGTTACAAAAGTTTTAGGACACAGCAGAAGGTGTAACACAAAGGCTTATTTCGTTCAAGAGAAAGTTTCCAATCCCACCAACTGCTTAAGGACAGCAAGTCAGGAATCTGAAAGTGGATTCTGTATACTCTGGATCACAGACATACATCTGATAGCCATCAGATATAACTGATGGCCTTTATAGCTGTGTTTTAAAATTCTTCCACAACTAGGTATTATAGTAAGAATACTAAGGGCACTTCTCATGCTGATAAAACCCATACTATCCCAGCTTTCTACCCAAGCTTGCTGAAGTAATTAAGACACTTAAAACCTCATGTTTTTACAAGAATATTCGTTACTGCAGTTTGTCATATTGCTTTACCTTCCACATCAGATGTACTGTCCAGGAAGGTGGTGAGCAAGACACATCAATGATCCTCCATATGGGTGGTCCTTTAGACGGCTCTGATGAAAGAAACAATGAATTCATTCTTTGACTACCATTAGACACTTACCTTTTTCTTTTTTAATAAAAGCATGTTCAAAAAGTGTATCCTTAATTCCTCAAAGAAAATAATGCTTAGTATATCAACTGGAACACCTGCATGGAAAGATTTCCTGAGAGGACGAGCAAAACACCAGCTGTGCTTTAAGTATAACATACCAAACTGAGAGTCACCATACTGAGCAACTGCAAGAATGGGCTTAAGATGACAGTGCTGAGTGAGGCCAAACCTGCACCATGCAGCCTGTGCCCAGAACCACAGCCCTGCACATCTGTACACTGCAAACTTTGCTGTAGATCAAACACTCTCCCTAGACCCCAAGTCTCCTAAAAAAGAAAAAGTGCAGAAAAGTTAACAAAGAGACAAATTTCTCCTGTGAGCATTCCCCAGGTTTCTTATACCCCTTATTCTAAAATGGTAACAGCACTGCAGTAGTTTTTAACACCACAAAATGGAGCACTAAGGAACAAACAGGGTATTACAGAAAGGAGAATAGGAAGAGTGTGAGAAGGAAAGGCTAAGGCACATGGGAGGGGCCATGAGTGTGGAAATCAGGCTGACAGAGGCTGAAGAGATATGAAGTATTTGTAATAACTGAACGGAAGAATAGAGTCCCTACTGGGTATCAAGATCAGAACTGGAATGTCTACTCGTTGACTCCATATGGAGTAGGATCAGTACAGGCCAGAAATAAAAGTAATCTTGCAGGGTATCACAGTAGAAATGAAATGAAAACGTGCAGTTCTGGTGTCCTCAACAAAAAAAGGACATGGAACTGTTTGAACAAGTCCAGAGGAGGGCCATGAGGATGATCATGGGACTGGAGCACCTCCCGTATGAAGATAGGCTGAGAAAGTT